>CAUYQV010033712.1:0-16226 GCA_963574575.1 Galagoides demidoff | reverse complement strand
AAAAAGTTTAGTATAGTAAATACATAAATCAGTTACATAGTTGTTTATTATCACTATTAAGCATCATGTACTGTACACAATTGTATGTGCTATATACTTTTATATGACTGGCAGCGCCATAAGTTTGCTTACACCAGTTATCACCATGAACATGTGAGTAATGAATTGTGCTCTATTATAGCGTGATTTATGGTCTTCTCGATATATACCTAACAGAGGAATTACAGGATCAAATAGTAGATCTATATTTAGATCTCTGAGTGTTCTCCATATGGTTTTCCAAAAGGGACGTATTAGTTTGCATTCCCACCAGCAGTGTAGTAGTGTTCCCTTATCTCCACAACCCCGCCAGCATCTGTGATTTGGGGATTTTGTGATATGGGCTAATCTAACTGATGTTAGATGATATCTCAGAGTGGTTTTGATTTGCATATCTCTGATGATTAAGGATGGTGAGCATTTTTTCATATGTCTGTAGGCCATGCGTCTTCTTCAGAGAAGTTTCTCTTTAAGTCTCTTGCCCACCCTGCGATGGGATCACTTGTTCTCTTCTTGGTACTACGCTTGAGTTCTCTGTGGATTCTGGTTATAAGGCCTTTGTCAGAAGCATAACCAGAAAATATCTTTTCCCATTCTGAGGGTTGTCTACTTACTTTTCTTACTGTGTTCTTCGCTGTGCAGAAGCTTTTTAATTTGAGGAGGTCCCAGTAGTGTATTTTTGATGTTGCTTCAGTTGCCTGGGAGGTCTTCCTCATAAAATTTTCGCCCAGGCCTATTTCTTTAAGAGTTTTCCCTATACTTTCTTCTAATGTTTTTATAGTTTCATGTCTTACATTTAATGTTAAAAAAAAAAAAAGGATTGAGAAAGGGGAGATTAGCCTGGATTATCCTAATGGGCCCAATGTAATCACAATGGTTCCTGTAAAAGGGAGGCTGGAGGCTCAGTCAGACAGAGAGAAAGTTTTAGGATGGAAGCTGGTGTCAGAGAAAAAAGAGAAGATTCTATGCTGCTGGCTTTGAGGGTGAAGAAGGGGCCACAAGCCAGGGAATAGAGGCAGCCTCTACAAAGTAGAAAGGCAAGGAACAGATTCTCCTTCTAGGACCTCCAAAAGGAACAGTCCTTTGGACTCATTTTAGACTTCGGACCTCCATAGCTATAAAAAAATAAAATTGCATTTAAGTCATGAAGAAAAAAAAAAGTGGTATAAAATGAAAAATGAGAGAACTGAATTGACGTACGATCTCCCATTCCCTGAGCCACATCAGGATGTTTTATACCTGGCTACTTCCTAATGGGGGTGGGAGGGAGAAAGTCAAAAGTAAGTTGCTTCCTTTGTCCTTAAGAAGATGACTTAGAAGTGGCATCCATAATTTATAATCCACCCAAATGGCCCAAACCACATCAGTTTATCCTCTCGTTGGGGGAGCCATATTTTAAAGTAGACAAAGGATTTTTAAAACTCAACAGTTTAAAAACATATATAACAAAGTAAACAGAAAACTATGAGTAGTAAACAAATTAAAAATGAACAACAAAAATATGTACTTATATTTTGCCAAGGAGGGTATACAGATGGAAAATAAGCACACGAATAGATATTTTACATCGTTAGTTATTTTGGAAATGCAATGAAAGATTACTAGATAGCTATAAGAATGAGAATAGAATTTTGGTTAAATTAAAATTAAAAATAGTGGCAATGTTAAAATACTAGCAATAATATGAAGAAACAGAATCACTTGGACTTCTCTGTGGGACTGTACAACCACTCTGGAAAACAGTGCAACAGTTTCTTTAAAAACTAAACATATATTTAGCATATAACTCACTAATTGCACTCTCAGGCATTTATCTCACAGAAATGAAAATTTCTCTCTTCAATCATTAGAATTAAGTTCCTAATTGCATACTTGTATACATTCATAGCTGCTTTGTTAGCAATAACCAAAAAGTGGGAACAACCCAGATGTCCTTTGATGGGTGAATAATTAAACCAACTGTTTAATCTTACCATGGAATGCCATTCAGCCATAAAGAGAAATGAAGTATAAGACACACAACTTGAATGAATCTCCAGGGGGTTATAGTAAATGAAAAAGGCAACATCAAACACTATGTGAATTCATGTCATGCAAGAAATTATACAGATATGAGCAACTTATATTTGGAGATATAAGTGAGTCTTTGGGGCCATCATTAATATACAGCTTCCAAGAATGCTCTAACTGTCACAATTTTTCATCAGAAATATAGGCGGAAGGGAAGAAGTCAAGGATCAGCAGCTTCATCTTTAAGATGTGGCTAGCGTCATTTATAATCTATCCAGTTGGTCCAAACTAGACCATCTTGCTGTTAAGAGAGGCTGAAGGATATAGTCTGTCACTGGAAGGTCCCGGCCCAGCTAAACTTGTGTGTCTTTAATTAGGTGGAAGAGGATAACAGTGATTGCTGCAGACTAAGGATTAGTCTCTGTCATACCAACTTCAAGACCCTTTATAATATGACCTACAAACCCTTATACTTACTACCTCTCCCAAAAACCTATTCCTGTAACAGTGTTAGCTATAGGTGGGTAGATCGAGAGATAGATGACACATAGATAGATAGATAGATAGATAGATAGGATAGAGATATGGGTAGATACATGTAGATATACATAGATATAAATGTAGACAAAAATACAGATATAGGTAGATTTATAGCAGGCTTGGCTCCATTTACATATATAAAGGCAAACCTGTTTGTGTACACACAGGGTTTGTTTTTAACTCCCATTCTGAAATGTCTTTACTCTCTTTTTATTAAATCCCCTCTGTCCTCTAAGCTATTTACTCAGTCACACAACTGGTAGATGTCAGGGGAGCACCGACAGAAGGGGACAAATATCTCCTGTTCACTTTTTAATCCGTCATGATTAACACATCGCCCCACCACATGGATTGAGCACTCAATAAGCATTTTTAAATGAATGAATCTTCTGACACCAGAGGCAGTACGTTCATGAAAAGGCCTAACCTGGTCTCTCCCTTTTTAAACTACTTATGACTCTTTGTTCTGCATAACCAATGTATTCACTTAACCACACGGTTTGTATTAGTAATCAATTTGATTATTGAGGCATTGAATATTTACTACATGCTAAATTATAATCTCTTTTTAAGTAGCTCCTAAGTACGATAGATCTTCAACAGATATAAGAAGAATTGAATGAGTACAGTATGTTCTATCTGCTGTGAGTGACAAAGATATTAGCATAAGTAAATAACAGAATTTATGACATAAAGGAAAATATGAGGGGATTTGGAAGAGAAGGAAGTGTTTGCCCATTTGATTGTGCCTTGAACTTTCACAGTTCTCAAAAATCCACTGTGAGATGCAAACTTATGCTATTCATGCTTTTCTCCTTTTTCTTATTTGAAACATCTTTAAAAAGTGTTGACATAGTAAAAAGCCAGATTTCTTGGAACAAGCCGTCTTTTCATAGTGCATATGATTTAACAACAGTTGTTTGTTCAAATGTTCCCACCTCCACAGTAATCTTCGTGGAGGCAAGTGCCAGAAAAGTGTACCTACTTATTCTATCATTTGAAAAAAAAAAAACAAAAAAATAGAAAACTGTCATTATAGTCAAACTTTTAAGGTTATTTTTTTTAGAGCCCCGGACCTGCAGCGGTTTCTTGGTAACTGCCATACGTACGGCTCTCTTACTTCCACCTAATCTACCACTAGACTATCATCACACTATTTTTCAGAGTTCTAAAGTAGTGAGTTTTGGGGGCCAGGCTAAGTATTCAAATTCCAGCTTCACCTACTGTGTGTCACAGGTTTCTTGCCTATACAACAGGTATAATAATTTAGGGTTATTACAGAAATTAATAAATAAATATAAGTAAAGCATTTTAAATATTGTGTGATGATTGGTCAGCAGTGTTAGTTCTCATCTGTGTTATTTGCCAGAGGTATGTGGCTTCCTTATCTATTGCTCTTACCTCTCTCTCGGATTCTAGAATGAAATGCACAAGTGTCTCCTTGATTGATATCTCTACTAACTTATCTATCATTACCGCAAACTTAACATTTTCAAAATCCATTTCCTGATTCCTATTCCCAGACTTCTTTGTTCTTCTTATTGATAGCAGACAACCTTCCCACCACAGCTTCCAAAGAAAAATTCTGAACTATATCTTTAATCTATTCGTTTACCTCACCATTCACTGTCAAACTGAGTCCTACCACCTCTTCCTTCAAAATGTAACCCAGCTCTAATCCCTCTTCCTGTCATCATGCCTTTACCTTTAACTAGCCCATCATCAACTTTTGACACTTTAATCTAGGCTTGAGGCTTCTGTTTGGGGAAAGCAGAATGAACTTTGATGAGTATACTTATTAGCCTGATTTGATCTGATACATATAAATGTATTGAGACATCACTATTTACCCAATAAATATGTACATCTTGTATATGTCAACTAAACCAATAAATTAAAATAAATAAAACACAAATCGGATTAGATCTTCTCCAAATGGCTCAGGGAAATTCAGCCTCTAAAAACATTAAAAGTTCAGAAATGGTTTCCATCTCCCTTCACTGGCAGTTAGAAGTTTCTTAATGAAGAAACCTCAATATCTATTGATGTCACTTGTGAAATGGAGAATGTTTAATGAGCTCAATCTGAACAGAAGATTCACTGAGAAAAGATGGTGGCTGTCATCTTTACGTCAACTTCTACCTATGAGATCAAAGAATAGCTGGTGACCTCTATTAATCCATAGTCATCTCTATTATTGATTCCCAAAACAATTATTTTAGTTATACAACTGGGAAATATTTATTATTCACATTCAAAATGTCTATGTTTCAGACATTCTGTTGGATTTAAATCTTTCAGTGTCTTCTGGTAGTGATAGGAAACAGGTTTTTGATGATCCCAAAAGTTCTTTGGTTGTTTTATTTTGAAGAGCAAATAATTCAGTGTGCATTTTATAATCACAGTCTTCCAGAGCATATTTCTATTAACTACTATCTACTTTCTTAAAAATTAAACATCTTTTAAGATAAAACCAAGTTAGAGGATTGTTAACATCAAACTCTTCAGCATACATATAGCAAGGTCAAAATTTACATCCTACATACAATTTACAAAACAAGACAGAACACTTTTTTTTTTTTAAACCATTACTTTTTTTAAGCATGCTTTGAAGCACCCAGTCTTGGGTAGTATCAAAATCTCAACTAAGAATATATCAGCCATTTTTCCTACAAAATAGATAAAAGTTTCCTGGAACGGGGAAAAAAGTAAATGTGTCCAAATAGAACTAAGGTTAGTCATAACCAGTCCTTCTGCTGACCCTTGGATTTTATTTTGAGCCCTCACTAGCTTTCATAGCAGTGTTTTTTTTGTGCTGCTGGCACCTGCTGCAGCAATGGGCAGCTGGAAAAAGTAGAGGCCACTCTTTCAGTGTGTTGGTCCCTGTGATTATCCTTCACGTAGTCCTACCCCTCCACTTGTTGAAATTCTAGATTCTTGAGTCTCAGCCATATCTTCTCTCTCATTCCTGGTGAAGGGGATGCTGCAGTGGAGCGTCTCACTCACCTCTTTCCACAGAAACCCATGGCAGATGCAGCAGGCCTCATCTTAGCTCTCTTCTGTTGTTCTACTGGGCACAGGAACTTCTGTTGCCTGCACACCATAAGGGAGTCAACATTAATGGGTCACTTTTTCTGGTCCTCTCTGTTTTTATCCCTGTATCAAAAGTTTCCAACCCAACACTACACCTTGAAGCTTATAAAATATGAACTAGATACCTTTCTTCATTTGAGGAGCTCATAGACTGGGAAGAAGAAGATGATGAACAAAGAAGGACATTTGATGTGGTAGGTCTCAAGGTACAACTGGGACATAAAGATGGGAGTGATTACACACCTTAGTTCTATTTATCCATTAGAAGCCATAAAATAGGAATTCTGGCCGGAAATGAGGTCATATTTTAGTAATTTATAATCAAGGCAATATCATTATAATTGTTTGACTGTGACTCTCTCTGTCACTTTGATGGTTTTCTGGTCTTAGAGAAAGACTATATAATAAATTCTTCCTTATTCCAATGACTACAGTCAACTAATCAAGGCAGGCTCTCTACTGATTTTGTACATATGCAGAATTAAGGCAAATACTAAAAAAAGAAAAAAGAAAAAAAAGAAAAGAAAAGAAAGAAAAAGTAGAAATTTCTAACCACACTGCCAGAAAACTGGCCACTGCAAATGAAAAGCCAAGTTAGTAGAATATGTCTCAATGTTCCTGAACAAGTAATCCCCAAAGCTGAATTACTAAATTCAACCAACTCTACCTTGGCTCAAATAAGTGAATTGTGAAACAATAGCCATAGCAGTATCCTTAAGTTCTCCCATAACCTAGAGGAAATCAAGCAAAACTTATTTCAGCTAAATGATATTCTTAAAGGGTATAATTAAAAGATTTGGGGTTAAGGAACTATTTTCAATTATGTGAGCAGACTCAAACAACCAGTAAGGGACAGTAAAACACAGAGAATCTAGTTTCAGTGGCAAATCTTTACTACCTCTCTTTCTACTAAAGAGAAAATGAATTTTATTATTTCTAGATGATGGTTCTAGGATCCAGGTTGCAGAAATTAAGCATCTCTACAGAGCCTCTACCCCTTTGGAGGTTAGCATGCCTTCTGCACTGTGCCTGACTATAGGAAGTGCTGTTTACCTTTTTGACAGTAGTTATTATGGCTTAAATTTTGTCTCCAAAATTGATTTATTGAAGTCCTAATCCCCTGTACTTCAGAATGTGATAATATTTGGAATCTTCAAAAGGGTAATCAGATTAAGCCTAAAAGAGTTTTCAAGATGGCTGACCAGACACATAAGTTGCCAGATTGTCTCAGAAAGAAAAAATAAATAAATAAAACACAGATCAGGTGTAATTCCGAGGGAAAAGTGCCAGAAGCTACCAGAGATCACACAGGAAGAAGTTGCAGAGCAAAACAAGAAAAGAGCTTGGTATCAGCAGAGATGAACTCCTGATGAGGCTTAGAACCCAATGAAAAGGGTAGGGGGTGATTTTGTTTGTCCCTCCTTCACATCTCTGGAAGTCAACAGGTTCCCAAGTTAAGGGAGGGCCTTTTCTGCCCACATGAGGTAAAAATCTGGGAGCTTCTTGAAGACAAAGCATGAGACTGCCAGCCTGCTTGAGGTCACTTACCATCACCACTGACCCAAGCCAAGATGGCAGAAGCCATATTGCTTCTCCACCCATCATGCACTTGGGTGAGCTTCAGCCCCTCAGTTTTCATCTTACTCATTCCCACACAAATGATTCCCAACTTTGACCCAGACTACAGGAGCCAGAGGAACTAGTGTGTCCAGTGGGATCTGCGTGACTCCAGAGTCTGAACATTTTGGGAAGATTGCATTCCTGAGAGAGGGACCGAGGTGAATGGAGAGCCAACTAGATTTCCTCTTTCACACTCTTTTCTTCCCCTTACCCTCCCCAACCCATGGCTACTGAGACAATTAAGCTGAGGCTCTCTAGGGAGCAGCTGTTTTACTTCTGTTGGTGCATCCATCACACTGAGGCTTCCACTGAAAGTGGAGCTCAAACCTTTTCTCTTAAAGACCTGCATGGACTAAGAGGTGCTTGGACTCCCTGTTCCCTGGACCTCCCTGGTGCTACTTGCCTGTCTGCTCCATCAGAGCAGGGCACACCACAAAGCAGAGAGACATCTAACCCACATGAGCACTACTTAGGCAACTCAGAACCAGCACACTTCTCCCTGGAACAGTCAAGAACTGACCTTTGAGGACACAGGACTGGCCAGCAGGCCAGACATCATATCCCCCAGGGCTTGACTGTGTTGCTTGAGAACACAGAAGGGAGATTTGGGAACTAATCTTGGGAAGCAAAAGAGTCCACGTGGGCAGAACTGAGAAGAGAGTGCAATGTGGGCGGGGGGGGGGCTCCTCAGCCACAGCACACACATGGAAAGCTGTGCTCTCAGCCCAGGTTGGAATCCTAGACCACAAAACTCCCAACCTGCAGTTCTATTTCTGGGGATCTCAGCTGTTTTGCCAGAAGATGCGGAGAGGAGACCATGGAGCAGGGGAGAGGAGTGAAACAGATTCTTGACAACCAGATTATGAATCACAGATGATTCTACCCCCCAAGAAGATTTTCTGGCTTATTAGAATTCAGTTCCTCCTGGTGGCATTCCCCAGCAGCCTAGTAAGAGACTCTCAACCTCTGCTGGGTTTGGTGCAACCTGAAGGCTCAGCCAACATAGCCTGCCTAGCCTCACTCCTCTATTGTCCTCTGTATAGTGGAGAGTAAGGATCCACCTGGAAGTTCCAAGGCCGGCCAACTGCCTGAGCATTTGAATACTTCTACTGTAGGGCTAAAACCAAACACAGATACTAAAAACTGCAGCTGGTTCTTTCTAGCAAGCACCACCTTCTGCCAAGGAGGTCAATTTGTACAAGCCTTTACAGCATTTACTGACTCAACCATACAGGCTTCGGTTGATTCAAACTGAGGAGCACCACTTGCTGTGTCAGAGATTAAACTCGTCATCCCAATACCCAATTCACATTGTTAAGAACATCTCAAGGCTGGAGAAAGAGAAAGGTAATCAAAGACCTACATGCTCCCTCATCAAAAAGAGAAAGGAAATCAGCCCACACACATAGCTCACCACTGCTATGCCTACAAAAAGTAGTAATGGAGAAAACCACCACAAAAATGATACCTATAATCAAGGCATCTATCCAGAACATAGATTGCTATTACAGCATCTACAAGCAAAGCTAAAAGTTCTTGCCCAACATATGTAACTGATACAGACTTAAGAGTATGGGGGGAGTTGCACCTAAACCAAAGAAAATCCAAAATCAAGATGTGACAGCTCCTCCAAATGAGAAGAAATCAGCCCAAGAACTACAGAAGTATGAAAAATCAGAGAGAAAGGATAGTCCCAAAAGAGAGTGCCAGCTCTCCAGCAAGGCATACCAACCAAAATGAAAATGTTGAAATGACAGATAAAGAATTCCAAATATGGTTTGAGGAAGCTCAATGAATTCCAAGAGAAAAAATAAAGAAACCAATTCAAAGAAACCAGAAAAACAATTCAAAAAAATGAATGAAACATTTACTAAAAAGATAGATAAATTTAACAAAAACCAAATAGATCTCTGGAAGTGAACATTTCCAACTACCACTTTCCTCCTAGACCTATGTAATATTGTCCCTACTCACTATTCTGACATTTTCACCAAAACTATTTAATGGATTAATGTCCATTTTTTCCTTAGAATAATTATCCATTATAAAATCTCTAATGTCACTTTCCATTCTACTAATGAACCTAAAAGTATGTCAAGAACAAGGTAAGAGAAATGAAGTTTCTTTTGTTTTCTTTGGCATTTCATCACTTCCCCCCCTTTCCAACCCCTCACTGCTTTATGAATCACAGAAAAGATTTCTGCATGCTCTCTTGGGGAAAAAAAATCTGGAAGAACAGGATAACGATGTTTTACCTAAGTGCCAAGTAATTGGAAGAGCTATTCTCATCTCCAAAGATCATGCCTTGTGGTGGCTAGCAGTCCTTCCCACAGAAACAGCCATCTGGCTATAGTTATACCTGTGACTCACACATACATTGTGATTACAACAAATTCCTGATTCTAAAACACATTTTAACCCATTCCATATACAGCAGGTATTCCACACATATAAATCAACTCTTATTTCTCTCATTTCATTCCAAAAGGAAAGTGTCAAGTTAAACTTGGCCATTTTTGATCACACATACTTAACTCCTCTCTCTTTTAAACTCTGGAAAAGCAAATGTAGAAAAGTAAAAAGATATATTTACCCACAAAGACTAGGAAAATGGAAGGGAAAGTAACAGCAGATGAATATTTTAAATCATTTTATAAGTAAGAGAGCAGATATTAGAAGGGTAACTATATGAGTTTTTTTTAAAGAATATAAGAAAGGAAATAAAGAAGGGAATGAATTTGCAATTAAGTACCTATAAAGGTATAAACTTAAAAAGAATAAAACCTCTAAGAGACTTAGCTCTTTACGTCTATGCATACTTCAGTAGATAGGAGTAAGTTACATAATAAAAATCAGTGATCTTGTACAAAGTACGGACATAGGTTATTTGTACCCCCAGGTACCCTCTCTCTAAGTGCAGGAACTGCTCAACTCTTCCCCCAGAAAATAAAAGTTTACATTTTAGAGGCATTTAACATGAATGTTAGCCACAATGGGAGGCAAGTTTAACATGTAAGACTCAAAACAGGGGAATTTGAAAGTTTAACCTATAAGACCATCAGCCTACTTACTTTGTAAAATACTAATATTAGCTGATATAACCCTTCTCCTTTCCAAACCAAGCATGAAATTGGATGATTTTTCTCTGATGGAAGGAATATCTCCATAAAAAATACTCCCACATGCTGACATTTGGAGATCCTACTTGGAGGGCTGACTTACTCACTGATCTACTGATCTTTCTAGAATATACCACTAATAAAAAGCACTGTTCACCCACTCAGTTTCAGATTAATACTTTAGTGCTCCCTGATAAATATTAATGGACAGCCAGCTATCACTATACATTTATTGAAAGTTTCCGTATGAAAGATGGAGTTCAAAATAAAATAAAAAATAAAATATTATTCAGAAAAATAAAATTCAGAGAAGAAAAAGTATTCGTAAGAAAACTAAATTAAACTTCCCAGAGATAAGATATTGTATCTATAAAACAGGAATAGGATGCATGAAAAATGACTAATCTTAGAATAGTCTAATTCTAGAAGAATTCCTAAATGTTAAAATGTGGTAAAGGTAAACATTTCTATCAAAAATTTAAAAGGCAAGAAGTTAGAAAATCTTCTGGAAATTAGAAAAAAATACAAATAAATGAGCAATAGAGAAATAAGGTAAGAAAGAGGAAAAGAGAAAGAAGAGGTAAACAATGAGATTAAAAATGCAAGAGACCTAATACAAAGGAAAAAATTAAGAATATGTCTTGGAACTGAAAGATCTAAGACTATTAACTTGAAAAAGCCCATTGAATATCCAAGTAAATAAATAATTACACTAAGAAATCATGAAAGCTAAAAACAGTGAAAATTATCAGTATGTTTTCTGAGAGAACAAGGAAGAAAGAAACAGGAACCAAATTACATCAGTCTTCTCCATCATTAATACCAGATGCCAGAGACAGTTGAACAAAATTCAGGATTGCATATCTCACCAATCATGTAAAAGCAATAGCAAAATAAGAAATTCTAGGAGTGTGTGATTTCAGAAAATTTACTTTACACACTCTTTAACATATTCAATTGTTAGTTTACTCATTTAAAATATTTAATGGACCACGTGTGGTTTTTGCTAGTACTATGCTGCTTTGATTACTATAGCTTTGCAATATATTTTGAAATCAGGTAGTGTGATCCCTCCAGCTTTATTCTTTTTGCTCAAGATTGCATTGGCTATTGGGATTTGTGGTTGTTCCATACAAATCTTAGGATTGATTTTTTTTTTTCTATTTTTATGAAAAGAGACATTGAAATTTTGACAAACAAAATTGCATTGATTTCATAGATCACTCTGGGTAGTCCATATAATTTAACTCATTTTTTCCAGTCCATGAACACGAGATACCTTTCCATTTATTTGCATCATTTTCAATTTCTTTCATCTGTGTTTTGTAGTTTTCAGAATATAGATCTTTTACTTGCTTAATGAAATTTACTCCTAAGTCATTTTTATGCTTCAGTAACTGAGATTGTTTTCTTTATTTCTGTTTTCAATAGTTTGTTATTAGTACATAGAAATCCTACTGATTTTGTGTGTGTTGATCTGTACTCTCCAACTTTGCTGAATTCTTTTATGAGTTCCAACAAGTTTTTAAGTTAAGTCTTTAGGGTTTTCTATATACAGAAAAATTAACCAGTGGAATAGGCAGTAGCAAAAAAATAATCCTACACATTTATGATGTGTTCATTCTCCATAAAAAGGTGCCATAAATGCACAATAGTTAAAGGATAATCTTTTCAAAAAATTTTTGGGAAAATTGGGTGTTCACATACATAAAACTGAAATCAGATCCTCATTTCATACAATATACAAAACTTGAAATAGATTAAATTTAAACAGACCTAAAATTATAAAACTACAAGGAGAAAACACAGTGAAAATTTTTCTTTGATGCTAATCTGGGCAATGATTTCTTGGCTACGATCCCCAAAACAAAGGTTATAAGAGTAAAAATAGACAAAGGAAATTCCATTTTTAAAAAAAGCAGAAAAGTCTTTACATAACAAACAAAATAATTAGCAGAGTGAAGAGACAATTCAAAAAATGGCATAAAATATTTGCAAACTGAATACTGTATATATAAGAGGAAAATATCCAAGACATATAAGAAACCCAAATAACTCAATAACAAGAAAACAACCTGATTTTTAAAAATGGGCAGAGGATCTAAATAGACATTTCTGAAAAGGAGACATGTGAATGGCCAACAGATGAAAAGCTGCTCAGTGTCTCTAATCATCAGGGAAATGCAAATTAAAACCACAATGAGATATAATCTTAGAACAGTTTAACAGTTATTATCAAAAAGTCAAAAGATAACAGGTATCATTAAGGATATGGAAACAAGGGAATCCCTTGCACACTGCTGGTGAAAATGTAAATTAGTACCGCCACAGTGGAAAATAGTATGGAAGTTCCTCAAAAAACTAAAAATATAATGACCACGGAATTCAGCAATCCCACTTTAGAGTGTATACCACAGCCAAAGAAATTAAAATCCATGTGTAGGAAAGATTTCTGCCCTCCATGTACATTGTAGCGTTATTCCTAATAGTCAAGATATGAAAGCAGCCTTCATGTCTGCCAGCAGATGAATAGATTAAAAAATACAATAAAACACTATCTAGACTCAAAAGCAAAAGAAACTCTGCCATTTGGAACCATATGGATAAACACAGAGGACATTATGTTAGGTAAAATAAACCAGACACACAAAGACGAAAACTGCATGATCTCACCTGTGTGTGGAATCTTAAAAAGCCAAACTGTAGAAGCAAAAAGTAGAATGATGGTTACCAAAGGCTGTGGGTGGGAGGATAAGAGAGAGGAGAGACATCAGTCAAAAGACAAAAAATTTCAGTTAGGGAAGAGAAATTAGTTTCAGTGATCTACTGCATGACATGGTGACCATCATTAATAACAATGTAAGAGGTCGCCAGATAGCCAAGGGAAGTAACTCAAAGGTAACTGTAGTGATATTCAGGAATGAGCTATGTAGAACCTTTTCTAGGATGAGTTCATGAGGTTGGGGTTTTTTTTTGGGGGGGGGAAGACATAGTGAGGTTTTTTTGAGATTTGAACTTTTATTTCCTTTTTTAAAATTTCAAATGAATATGAGGGCATACATTATTAGGTTAAATTGTCTGCATTTGTTAGGTAAAGTTCAAGTTGTAGTTGAGTTGTTCACCCAAGGGGCTGATGTACACCCTTACATTGTACACTTTAGGTCAGAGTTTACCAATCCCCCTCCAGCCTACCCTCTCCCCTTTCCCTTTTCTCCCCTCCTCCCTACTTGAATTTAATTGTGTTTTTCTCTCATGTGGGGTTATAATTATTTATCTATTGGTTTCATGTTAGTATTGCAAACATTGGATACTTGCATTTCCATTCTTGTGATACTTTACTAAGAAAAATATTCTTCAAATCTATCTAGGTAAATACAAAAGATGTAAAGTCTCCATCTTTTTATGGGTGAATAGTACGCCATGGTATACAAATACCACAGTTCATTAATCTCTTTATGAGTTGATGGGCCCTTGGGTTTATTCCACATCTTGGTGATCATGACTTGGGCTGTGATGAACATTCTAGTGCAAAAGTCCTTATGATAAAATGACTTTTTTTCCCTTCTGTGTAGATACCTAGTAATGAGATTGCAAGATCAAATGTAAAGTTTATCTTTAGCTCTTTGAAGATTCTCCATAGTTCTTTCTAAAGAGGCCGTATAGTTTGCAGTCCCACCAGAAATGCAAAACTGCTCACTTCTCTCCACATTCACGCCAGCATCTGCAGCTTTAGGACTTTGTGATGTGGGCTGTTCTCACTGGGGTTGGGTGACATCTCAGTGGTTTTGATTTGCATTTCTTGGATGATTATAGATGATGAGCATTTTTCATGTGTCTGTTGTCCATTCACCTGCCTTCTTCAGAGAAGGCTCTCTTCATGTCTCTTGCCTTTATAAATATAAATGTTTGCTCTTTTCTTATCTATTAGTTTTATTTCTCTATAGATTCTAGTTATCAGCCCTTTGTCAGATTTGTAGCAAGTAAATATCTTCTCCCATACTGAAGGTTTGTATGTTTTAGTTGCTGTTCCCTTAGCTGTGCAATGCCTTTTAGTTTGATCATGTCCCATTCATTTATTTTTGTTGTTGTTGCAATTTCCAAGAGGGTCTTTTCATAAAATCTTTCCCAAGTCAATGTTGTTAAGAGTTTTTCTCACACTTTCTTCTAGAATTTTTGTCATTTCATGTCTTAAACTTAAACCTTTCATCCAGCAAGAGTCAATCTTTGTAAGAAGTGAAAGGTATGGGTCCAGCATGGTATTGGCACAAGAAATAGAGATATAGATCTATGGAATAGAATAGAGAACCTGGAGATGAACCCAGCCACATGTTGCCATCTGATCTTTGACAAACCAAACAAAAGCAAGAATATTAATACATGGTGCTAGGAGGTGGTTAGCCACATGTAGATGACTGAGTTCACCAACTTAACTGGCCAACCTTGTATGACAATAGCTCTGGTGACCATTCCAGAATAAAGAGTCCTGAAATTTCTTTGACGGGTGAACTAGGCACTGGCATCAGGGCATAGCTTCCAAAGGGGAGGACTTTGAAGATGACTGTTGTGATATTTAGCAATGTGGTATGTAGCACTTTTTCTAAGATGATTTCGTGCACTTCATTGTCCCCCCTCAAATTTTATTTCTAAAAATTGCTGGAAGAGTATATTTCAAATGTTCTCACCACAAAAAAAAAATAATTTTAAGTAGGTAAGGTAGTGAATATGCTAATTGCCTGATTTACTATTCCACAACGTGTACATGTATCAAAACAACACATATTATCCATAAATATATACAATTATTTTTGTCAATTAAAAGTAAAGGAAAATAAAATATTTAGTAAGCATCTGCTATGTGTTAAGTATGTTTGGGTATGTAACATGGGAAAAAATGTTTCTTATTTCATAATGCTTAAGAAGTGCTGGTGGGCATGTGTCAACAAATGAGGGAGGAAACAGGAAAGAAGGCAGAGCATCCCAAGCCACAAGGCTGACACATAGAAACACCAAAGGGAGGTGTCAGGAGTCTAGCTGCAAGCAAACCCAGAAATTTCTAGTCCAGATTGGAGTAGGAGACTGGAAGGTAGTAAGAGAAATAGCATTAGAAACAGACTTGAGCTAAGTGCATCTGAAATGTTCAGGTATCTGGAAGAACTGTTGCTAGTAATTTGACAGATCTCAGAGAATTTGGGAGAGAAAATTACCCATTTAAACTTTAAAGGAAAACTAAGCAAATCAAAAAGGCAACTATTAAAACTTTCAGACAAAATAATAAATGAAAAGTAGCTATGTACATTCTTGACTCCATAATGATTTCCATCCTAATTAACCATTGGTTAATTTCAATGTGTGAAACAAGGTCATTGGTGACTTTCATGGGAAAAGTGTAAGGGACCAAGTGGGGCGAGGGGTTCTGACTGGAGTGAGTTTGGGACCAAATAGGAGAGGTATTAGAGATAGCACATAATATCATGAGCCATGCCTTCCAGGAATTTGGAAACATTTCCAAACATTTTTCTGCATTAAGAGGTTAGCTGTCATGCAAGTTAGAATTAATGCCTAAAAAAATGTTGAAGATAATAAATTTACATGGAAAGTATATATAAATGTATGTTTATGTGCTCTTTAAAACTGGATTCAGTTAAGAAAATCTCATTATTGGCGGGGCATTGTGGCGGGCGCCTGTGGTCCCAGCTACTTGGGAGGCAGAGGCAGGAGACTCGCTTGAGCCCAGGAGTTGGAGGTTGCTATGAGCTGTGATGCCATGGCACTCTACCCAGGGGGATAGCTTGAGGCTCCATCTCA
>CAUYQV010033698.1:0-52649 GCA_963574575.1 Galagoides demidoff | reverse complement strand
CCAAATAAGGGGACCTTGCTTCAGGCGAACTTGAAAGAGGAACATGGAAAACTACACAAAGACAGATGTCCTCTATTGACTGTAGCTCTTTCAGATGTAGCCAATGAGGAGATCATTGCTATTAGAGCTCAGGATCTGCTCTTAGACGTGTTACCCCAAATCCCCACTCTGACCATCACAAAGCATTGCTGTTGCTCTAGGGATGTGTATAGCCCCCACTTACTATGCTTAAAACCCAAGCCTGAGACGACAATGTCCCAAAGGGATTTGATGTGGAGGACTGCCAGCTGAGTGAGGTGACAACTGGGTCAGGATGGGAGGGGAACTTGAGGAATCGGATGCTGCAGGAATGCCCTGGGAATCCCAGCCCACTTGGCATTAGCTGGATGTCAGAGGAGTCAAGTGAATGATACCCTATCGTTTTCTTTCTGATGACTATCTTGCCCTGCATATTTATGGACAAACAAACTCTAACATGTTTTGGCTTTTTTTTTTCCCCAAATAATTGCCTCTTGATTGCAAGAATTTTTGCCAAGCTTCTTAACTGCTTAGTTAACTTCCTTAGTCAGGAAGAATGGAGGTTTTTTAAAATTATTATTATTATTATTATTATTTTACCATCCCTCTCTGACCCAACTCTGTAGTGTTTTCCAAAAAGTTGAAGAAAGACAATTGCTGGTCTTTAAATTGAAGTGCATGGAAGAATGCCTTGGGAGAAACAGCATTTAAGAGGCAAGCGATTACCATATATTTAAGTGTTCAGGCCCATCCATCTTTTAGGGCAGAAGTCTTTAATCAGAACCAATGATTACAGGGATAATGGCAAGATAAAAATCATATGCATACTAGCATTTTAAGAAATTCCCTGCTGTAAGTCACTAATGGTAGCTTAGATTATTAGCACAGAGACTATTCTCAGGGTTTAATGGGCTCCTACTGGTTTCTCTCTCTGGCCGGCCTTGGGCACTGGGCTCACTTTTGTGATTTCACCTTTGGCCTGGAGTCTTTCTGTGTCTGCATGCACATGGATTTGGAAACAATCAGCTTAATTCATCCCTGGAAGTGACTGTTATGAAAAGATCACATGCTGGTTGTCTGTTGAATAAAGTCAGAAGTTGAAGCAGAGCAGGTTGAGTGTGTAGCTATCATCCTAGTTTCACTTTTGGAATTGCTATTTGACAACAGGGTTGCTGTGCTTCTATTTGTCTATCTTATGTTTTAGTGCCCATGTTCCTTACCGTTCACAAAAGCATTTTTGTACATCCATGCATTCATTTGTTCCATGAACTTTTGTTGAGAGCTTTTTAATGTGCAGGCTCTGGGCTAAGGGCTAGGGGATACATAAGTGGATAAAGAGACATGATCCTTTCTTAGGAAGTTTACAGTGCAAGCTTTATGCCTCCAGCTTTGTTCCCATATGCCACACATTGATACTAATGCCATTGATCCCAGCAATGGGCCTGTAGCACAGCAAAGTCACTGCTCTCAGGCTGCTAACATTCTAGAAGGAGATGTTGAAAACTACAGTAGAACTTCTTTGAGTTGACCACCAAGGGACTGGAACAAACTAATCAACATACAGAGATGTCAACATAAGGAACTAGGCCTGCTGTATTGATCTGTACATGTGATGCATATCCTGTCTGTGAAACTGAAGGAGGTGGTCAGTGTAGGGAGTTGGCCAACTATGGAGGTTCTACTGTATATGATGTGTCAGGTGTCAAAGAGTGCTACTAAGAAAAATAAAACTGAGGATATAGTTATTTTTAACCACATGATCACACACTTATCTCCTTTTGGAGAATTAATAAGCCCGTTATAATGATGTGCCTAACAAAGCCCGGGCTGCACACAGTGTGCCTAGGATCCTCCAGTGAGCTGCCCACAGGGGCCAAGTCCACCCCAGTCCTCTGTTTCTCTGGTTTTCAGCTTTCTGCATTAAGATGTCATGTCTCATTTTACCCTGCTCCTTTCTCTATGGGGTTCTACCAAAATGAGATGTTCCCTTTAAGTTATCTCCAGTTAAAAAAACTATCTTTTCTTCAATAATTCCCCCAGAATTTGACATTCTTTCAAAGGATTTTGTTTGTTTCTCCTGAAAGGACAATTTAAAGGCATTGCTCCTGCTCTTAATCTTAGTATTTTCCCGTGTCTCTCAGCAGAGAAATGAGCACCATGAATAAAGAGCCCAAACTGCTAAGCCTGGTCTGAACTTAGCGTCATACAATCTGCTCAGAGACCTCGGTTTGCCACTTACCACCCGTGCGGCTTGTGGTGAGTCTTCTAAACTTTGAGGGACTTTGTTTCTTCATCTGGAGAAGGGGATAAGTAATCCCATCGCACAGGCTAACAGGAAGAAATGAGTCAGCAGACACCAAAGTGCTTGGCGTGGAGGAAACTTCCAACTCCCCCTCCTTTCCCCTTCCCTCCCTCCTTTCCTTTTCCATAATCTCCCTTTCCATGTGTGTTTGTGAAGTTGTTACAATATGCCCCCTCCCTCCTCGGGTTACAGTGAGGATCCCATAAATACCCACGCGAGTCAGGTATGAACAAGCCCCCTTGGGTACGTGCACACAGGGAAGAAAGTGGCACTGAGGTGGCGGGCAGGGGGCACACACGGCACACCCGCTGGGAGACCCTGTGGGCTGTGCGTGCAACTCCACGCCTGTTTGTTCAGGGCATCATGAAGCAGGCAAAGGCTGACAACTTGGCTCTGAGGATGGGGACAGCAGTGCCTACATTAGAAGATTAAGATTTCATGAGTGGTGATGTTAAAGGCCTGGCTCTGTGCCCCGGCTGTGCTTCCTAAACTTCAGGCACTGAAGAGCTCCTGCATGATGCTGACCACACTGGCACCTGACGGGTTGGCGTTTACACGAGTACTTTAGCCAGATCTAAACAGTAAGGGCTGCAGAATCACAGGTCTTATTGCAAGTATGTCTTAATAGATATCAGAATAAATATGAAACAACAAAAATATGTAACCCCCAAATTCCTCCCAAGCACCCACCAGTGCCATGCCAGCAATCGTCAGCTGACAGGGTGCCCTTCCCTGTTCCTCACTAATGGGCTTTATTCTGAAATATTTTCAAGGTACTCTAAAGTCTTGCATAGTCTTTTATAGATGTCATCTTAGATGATTCCTATGATATGCATAGCTGACACTGAGACCCAAATTATTGCCTTGACTTTACGGTGTGAGGGGCTCAGAGAGAAAATCATTTTCCTAGAGTCACACGGCTTGTTTGGGTGGGAGGCAGGAGGAGAGCCCACTTGGGCCTCTGGGACTCCAAGACTAAAGTGCTTTGCTCCCCTCAGCTAAGGATGTCCTTGCTCATCTCAGGATCCCTGGCCACCCACCCACTGCTGGCTTCCCTCACCCAGACCTGGCTGAGGCCTCGGAAGATTGGTCGCTCAGAGCCCTGCTGTAAATATTGGAGAGGGGTTCTCTTATCTTAGCGTCACTTCTCACTCACCCGGCTGCCAGCAGCCTCAGCATCCATCAGCTTGCAGATTGCAAATCAGTGCCAAACTCGACAGCAAGGCAGCCTGCCCAAACAGGCATCCGCCTCTTATGTAGGGAAGTGCAGAGAGAACGTTAAGCCGAGTTTAGCCAAGGGCCACTATGCTTAAAGGGATGTTCTGGGCCCAGGCACCTTGTCCACTCCCCCATGGAGAAAAATCATAAGCCGGGAGCTACAAACCCAGGCCTCTGAGCCCCAGTCTAAGTCCCACTGGGGGAGAAGAGGGAGTGAAGCCCAGTTCCAAGCTTGGTGCCTTGCCCCCCCGAGCATGGCAGCTCTACAGCAAAGTTAATGAGGAGGTGCACGCAGACACCAAAGCCAAAACTTCGGGGGCCTTAAGACTCATACCCACAGAGGGGATACCTCTCTGGTGCCTGTTTCTTCAAATCACTCTCAATCACCAACCAAATGTGGAAATCCCACCTCCTTGCTAGGATGGAGAAAAGGCATATTGTAAACCAGGCGTCCTCAAACTATGGCCTGCGGACCACATGCGGTCCTCCGAGCACATTTATCTGGCCCATTGAGGACATTTATCCAGCCTGCTGGGTGTTTTTGCCATCGCTGCCTGTCCTGCTTAGCAGCCAACTTGTACTGGGGCCCACAGTCTGGCCCTCCAGTGGTGTGAGGGACAGTGAACTGGCCCCCTGTTTAAAAAGTTTGGGGACCTCTGTTGTAAACTAATGTGAAAAAAACTAAATATTTCTATGTTGGCTAAAATAGACAGTATATTCCAAAGTAAGACCTTGAGAATGGGACCCCTGCCCAGCCCCCCAACCCCAATCCTCCTGGTCCCCACCTTACACACCCACTGACCACTCACCTCCCAGGTAGGCCCAATGCTTTTGGCCTCTGGGTCTCTGCACCCAGTTTGTCCTCTGATAGGGCATCCTCTCTCCTATTTCTATCTAATTCTTACTTTTTCTTCAAGACTCTGTTCCTTCCCTTATTCATCGATTAAACAAATGAATGAAATAAAGCTCAGCAGTAGGCCTAGCAATAGCTAAGGGTACTTGTGGTAAACACCTCACAGGGCCAGCTCTGGATGCCGGAGTGGCACCAAATTCCCTCTCGTTTTCTCTTCTGTCCTTCCCTCCTCTGTCACTTGAGTCCATGGCTTACTGTGCCTTCAGGGTCCACCTCTCCCAGGAGCTCCCCACATTACCAGGCTGCTGAGGAAGGTGACAGGTGAACCTCAACATGCCTGTTTATATGTTGTGATGGTCGCGTCTTCTGTGCCTTCCTGTTGGCCTCCCTAAACAGACTCTAAGTTACTCACATGGGCCTTCATCTCCTATGATGTGTGCTCACCCCTGCCCATCCCATGCCCCCCACCCTGCATCCAACCTTGTGTGGCCCACAGGGCAGGATGGACAATATCTGCCAGGTGGCTTATTTTCTCCAGGGGTGACAGTAGCATTTATATAATATGCAGGTCCTCAGTGTCCATATTTTGTCAAAAAGTAAGTTGTCTTTTAACAGCAAGCTTTTAGAATAAGCCATTTTGAATAACTCAAGCTAAACCTACAGCATTGGGGAATGTTTCCCCCAGGGGTATACACTGTTACTATGGTAAATATAAACAGTTTTTCTCTCCCTTTTGTTTCCCTTAGTCTCTTCTGCCATTTAATGGCTCCGTATTGCCAGTTGGCCAGTCACAAACGGGCTAGTTTTAATTAGGCTTATAAAGAAACAGCCCAGACAGAGGCTAGTGTAGCTAATAGGTAATAGGAATCCTCGATCTTGGGCAGTGCATGGGGGTGGGTGGGGGTGGCATGTGAATTTCAGAGGGACAAGTCTCATTCCCCACTCTGACCTCTGACTTCTGATACTCATCACCACAGACAATTCTGGATGGTTGCACAGTTTAAACTCTTCTTTATCTTACATGGTTCTTCTATTCTTGTTGGCAATTATTGCTGATGGCAGGACATGCTGGTGTCTTGGCAGAAGGGAGCCTTCCCGCTGGGGAGAGGGGTTTTGAGTTTTATGTCCCAATATGACTTTGATGGATTCAGACAAATTTCTCAGGCTTGGTGGACCTTTGCCCAGGCTGGAAATCTTCCCTGGGCAGCAGGAAACATCTGAGACACTCACACCCCAAATGGGGTGTTTTGCTTTGCTAATCCCCAGATCTTGGTGGACTACGGCCAAGGCCAGGGTTTAAGGAAGCCAAAGCTAGGGGGTAGTCCCCAGGGACACGAATAATAGCACTACAGACCCTCTGTTTATGAGTTAGGACATGGTTTCCAAGCCCTTTGCTAGGTTGGACCTTGCCCAATAGGAGCTTCCCTGGGCTGGGCTAGCCTGGGCTGTGCTACTGGGAAAGATCTAGCCTAGGAATGTGCCTTTAAAGAAGGTCAACATTATCTGCAATTAAGTGACCTAGAGAAAGAAAGGTTTGGAAGAAACACAAGAAATAAAATCATGGGTAGAAGCTGGGAGTCAGGAGGTGGAACTAAAGGGACCTAGAAAACGGACAGTGACTCCAGAGTCAGGGTGAAGCAGGGAAATCTGGAAGTTGACGCTGTGAGGATTGGCCACCCACCATCACTGCCACGGTTTCCTGTGTGCCTGGGACAGCATATAGTGCGGAATATGGACTTGGACAGGCCCAACCAGGAAATGGGATCTGGCACCTGCCTCTGCAACAGGAACTCAGCCTGTCCCTCACCTGTAGGGCCACACGGGCTGACATTTGTCATCTTAACACTCTTAACACATCTTAATGTCTCAGGGAAGCACTCCAAGTTGCCAGAAGCCAACCTCTGTCCTAACCTGCCACCCTGCTAGGATGCTATGTTAAACCTTTTGAACCCTAAGTAGAGATATGTGGTAAGCCCTTCCCTTCCCCTAGTCCCTAGGAAGTGACTGGAAAGTTCCCATGCTAGTGGAATCCTTGGCAGGCTGAGGATGCAACTTGTTATTCAGTATGTATTATGTATCAGGCTCTGGGCCATGCTTTGCCTTCCAAATATTACAAAATTAGTGTTATAGCCCAATGAATGGGAGAGAGATCCCTATGTATGTAGGCTTTATGCTTACATATACACAAAGTTCTGAAGTGATCCAGAGAAAGCATAATTCAGGGATGTGCATAGAAGAGCCAAGCCTGTGTAGGGTTTTGAAGGATGAATAGGAGTTTTCTAGGTGACAGGGAAAGAGAATATATGGCAAAAAGAATGGAGACTTTATGGAAAATACAGAGGCATGAAGCTCTCTGATATGTTTGAGGAATTGTAGATGAGGGTTGGTCAGATCACAAAGCCCCCATTTACCTTGGTGAAGGTTTTGGACTCAATACTATAAGTGATGGGAACCCCTGAAGGGTTTTTATCAGGGTGTTTACCCAGTGACGCAGATGCTTAGTTTGCTTGGAATGAGGAAGTTTTCTTAAAAAGAGATGCTGCCGTAGCAGGGGTCTGCATAGGCAGCCCAGAAAGACACAGGGCACACTAAGCTGATTAGGAGCAGGGCCCACAGGTCCTTGTTTCTGGGGTCTTTTCTGCCATATTAGCCAAACCCTTCTCAAATATACGTGCAGTGCATTTGCAAGCAAAGCATCAAAAGAAGGTAATGGATACAAAAGCATTTTGGGAAAAAATAGGCTTTAACTTCAAAATTCAGCCATTTTCTATGATTTTCTTCTGGATGCTTAAAATGGTAGCAGACCTATCAGCTTCAAGTGCCCACTTTGCCACCCAAGAGGTCTGAGACCCACAGCTTCCAGACATGTGCCATGGAAAATGGCGAGTAATGTCAGCTGCTCGCGGGTATGCCAAATCAGTTCTGCTAGGGTGTCGAGCTTCTAGTGCCCTCCCCAGCGAGGGGAAGCATTTGTTGGGGCTTTGAGACAGTGGCTTCCCCCCTTCCAGTGCCCACCCTGCAGCAAGGCCCAAGGAATCACTGCAGATCCTAGCTTAAAAACTAGATCCACCTGTCCCAGCCTGGCTAATCCCAGAGAGGCTCCCGTGACCGGCAAATTGATCACTGACTGACAGGTCCCCAGGCCAGCTTGGACCGCCTGCTTGGGGTGAATTGGCAGCACTTTCTGCTTTCCAGAATTCATGGGAACGTGTTGTTCTTGTACATACTGCCTGGCATGCATGCAGACCAGGGCAGCAGGGCCCAGAAGTGCTCAGAACACAGTGCAAAACGTTGGAGTGCCTGGGAGCACAAAGGCCTGCTCTGCTGGTGGGGGGGGGCATTCTGCTCCTTGGTATTCTCAGACTCATCCTCCCCAGAAACTGTGTTCTATTATCAGTTGCTATCAAGTGGGCAGCATTGGACAGAGTTTGGAGACTTTATTCTGTCACCAGTAAGCTGAGAGACTATGGGGCATTGACTTTCCATCTCGAGGTCTCAGTTTCCTCATCTGTAAAACATGAATAGATAATTCCAGGGATTTCTGGCCCCAACAGAGCAGAGGAAGGGGAAAAGCCTGGCTTTGAAGTCAGGAAATGAGTGTTTAAAGCCAGCTTCACGGGGAAGGAAGCTGCCATCTTTGAACTTCCCCTGTCTCATGTAGTGTGGTGTGTGGCACTGAGTATCTTCTCCATAATAACAGAATGTGTTAATATGTCTTACTTAGACTTAGCCATGCTTCCGAACATTGTAACATTCATAACATTAATCAGCTTGAGTATATCATTAGGACAATATCTTACAGGAAGGAACAACCTTATAAACTGTGTGAGACAGCCATAGCTTGCAGGTAAGTTTTACCTTCAGAAAGGAAGGGGTCTGTCAGGTGCCTCCAGCAATGTAGCAGCAGGAAGCCTTTCCTACCTGAGTTCCTGCAACCCTGATGCAGGGCCCAGTGGGCTGGGATCAGCTTGCTCAGGGATCAGGGCAAGACACACAAGGGTCCCAGTGCAGCAGCTGTCAGGACAGACCTCAGGTGAGCAGAGCGCTGGCTGTCCCCTTGAATGTAGACACTGAACGCTTCCTCCTGTACTTTCTGAGTTAGGAGTCCTGAAGAAGAAATAATATAGTAGAAATCAGACAGACAACAGTGTCAGTAATTGACAACAACAAGGTCACCCAGAGGTGTGTGTCCACTCAATGGGATACAGTGTAGCTGTTGAAAGTGGTGTCCCTGACACGGTCTCCATGAGATCTGAAGGCGCCCGCCTTCCAACATCGAATGAAAACTGGTGTCTTTACCTGATTGCAAATAAGTGAACTGTAGGCTTAGGAGCAAAAGTTCTAGAAGGAAATCAATCATTTGACTGTAGGTGGTCCTTGTTAGCTTTCTGCTCTGATGTATTTTCGAATGTTCTTCTACGGGGTGCATCTGTTATTTTCAAATGGAAAAAAATATTATTTTAGAAAAGCGTTTTCGTGTGTGTGAGATCACATTGAGACAGACAAGCTGGAGTGCTTTATCTGCAAGTTTAAACCGTGTAGCAGCTTGATTATTTCAACATGATGGCAAGAAGATTCTGAACCATGCAAATGCCAGGAGAAGAGCCAAAAGACAAAAATCTCCCACTAGTGCTGAGCGCGGAGCGTCACACAAACGCCTCTCATTCTCACAGCCCCCAGTGACAGCGCAAACAATTGCCACCAAGACAAAAGAATACAAGTTAAGAATATAAATTAATGTGCCTTAATTAGTCTTTTTTACAAATAGCTAGGAATGTTTATGTTCTTTCAAATGGATGCTGGTCCTGCAAAAATAAAAAATAAAATAAAATAAAAGTCATTTAGAAAGACAATACATTTATTGTTATAGCTCAGAAAAATCTTAGTCTCCACTCTGGAATTGTCCCCCATGGATCCACAGCACAGGCTTGCGGATTTGGTCAGGGTTGCCAAATTTTTCCTTTTTCAAGATGGATTATGATTTTCCAAAAGCAGTTTGAAAAGTCTGTTTGTCCTTAAACTAGGTGATTACTTTGGGAAACATTTTTGAGTGAAAGTGAAATGTGACTGGTAAGATCAGAGGCGAATGGTCCCACGGCGCTAGGCAACAGCCCACAGTGACGCTGCAGACCAGGCTCGGCCTCAAGATCTGCGGGGCTGAGTCTCAGGAGTAACTAGTCTCTGCAGGAGATTATTGTGGGGGGAGGGCTGCACTCGTCTCTATGTATTGATTTGCGTATGGCTGTAGAAAATAATTAAATCTCTAAATACAGATGGAGAGTTTGCCCCATGCGCATCACTCCACTAGAAAATAGAGAAAATGGAACACAGCCCCTGGCTGCCCTCAAGGAGTTCACCCAATCCGTTTCTTCACCATCGTATCTTGCGTGTTTTTATTTTCTGGTCCATGTATTTCAATATTGGCATCCAGAAGGCAGGCAGGAAGCGACCATGTCCCAGCGCATCAGCATTTTTATAATGAGTGGAGAAAGGTCCTGAGGGCAAAAGGTCGACTTTTGGACAAGAAGAAGATGAATCTTTTTTCCCTGTCCCTCTGCTGCCTGAATCACCTGAAGCAGACAGACCTGGACTTTGTTACAGGTAAATAATTACAGTTGTATCTGCCATAAATATCTCGCTGAAGGGGCCATTGCAAAAATTGAGATTGTATCTCCAAGCAACTGTCAAATGGCTAGAATAAATTCAGAGGACTTGAAATACTGATGTACATTTTCTATCATAGATATCTCTCGGTCTAGACTTTCAGACTGCATCTTGACAGAACACCTAGGATGGCTGAGATATTAAGGAGTCAGGAACAAAAAAATTACATAGTGTTGGTGTTCTGTGGTTTGTGTCTTCTTTATCTGTGGTCCCAGCAAACAGGAAGTCCTTGTGAATTGGGGGGCTCGAGGAGAAATGTTAAAGGCACAGATCCCTGGGAATTTAAAAAGCCAAGGAGATAATAAATCTCAGACCCAAATGGAAAGCCTGAAGAGGTCAGTGAGCTACAGCCAACCTAATATCTGTACTTCTCAGGGCCGCCATAAATCTGACACTGCTCCTTTTCGCTCAGCTGGCTTCTGTGCAGCCGGCAGATCAAACGCTGCTCCCAGTACCCTCTGCAATCGCCTGTTTCTCATTGGGTCTGTTGGGTGAGGCTCGCAGGATGGGGAGGGATGGATGGGGCTGTCTGCTCCTTCTCAGTACCATCTGGGGGCCACATTTAAATGCCTGCAGCCTAGAGGTGAGGGAGATGACTAAAAGAGAGGAATCACCCCAAAGCTTAAAGAGGGTAAGGATCAGCCATGGGAGGGAGTAGCCACCATGCAGATCCAGATTTTCCAAATGGTCGCCGTTTTGTTTTGGTTAGAAGGGAGGAGGACCCTGCCTCAGGTTTTCTGAATTTGAAGAGAGGAGGTCTCCCACTTGTCACTTCCAATGCAGCTGGATCTTTGTCTCACACATCCCCTCCCCCAATTATTTTTCCCCCAAATACTTATTAACATGCCTCCCCAATTATTATTATCTAATTATTCATGCCAGGTACTATGCTTTGCATCTTACCCCTCTTATTACTAACTCTCCCAACATGGAGCTATGATTATTCTCTCGGTTCAGATAAGGAAAATGAGGTTCAGGATGGTTAAGCAACTTGGTTAAGGTTATGCAGCTAGTGGGTAGCAGAGTCTGGATTTGAACCCAAGTCTCTGAAATGAAAAGTCCAACACAGTTTCTACTCCACCACGATAAATCTCCTGGGATCAGGGAACCTCTAAATCCTGCGAAGGATGTGAAAATAAACCAGAAGAGAATCTTAGTTTTAAAAAAATGGTCTGAAAGTTGAGATTTGACATATCTATAAATAATAGTGATATGAAATAGAGTGTGATAAATGCCTTGAGAGAGGTACAGATAAAATATGAAGGGATTGGGAGGAAGCAGCAATTGCTTCTGGGTAGCGTGGGCATTTGCACTGAGTCTTGAAACATCAGTAGGATTTGGGTCTCTGGCTCCAAAGGGAAAGGACTTTGCAGCAGAAAAATAGTCAAAGGTCCCAGCCAACAAAACATGAACTACATCTGCGAGGCTGCAAGTAGCTCAGGTTGGAATCAACTACCCAAATAGGGGTAATGAGAAACGAATTTGGACAGGTTCAGAGTGAAAGCTGTGTATGTCTTCTAATACCTAATAAAGAGTTGGACTTTTTATTCCCCTGTAAGCAACCAGTGATTGGAAGTTTCTGTGCACATGATGGAAAAAGCTTACTTTTGTGACGATGTGGAAAATATTATGGGAAAGACAGAGAGAGGCCAAGAGACAAACAAGGAAGCTGTTGTCATCATCCAGTTTTAGAAGGTCCTGACCTTGAGGTCTCTGACTTCTGTACATGTTTGACTTTGCTCTTGGGGGTAGATGGCCTTCTGGATGCACAAGAACAGAGCTGTATGAAGTCCTCAGCATTCTATGTCAGCTAGGGTGAATCGGTCTCTAGAGTAACAGTTCTCAACCTTTGGGTTGTGACCCACAGGAACTGTATTAAAGGGCCACGGCATTAGGAAGGTTGAGAACCACTGCTCTAGAGTCCAGCAGGTCTCTAAGTGTTGAATGATCCCACATGTGCAGGAGCTGGTTCCAAGGTGAATAAAGTAAGAGATCTCGTTTGCTTTTCCCCAGTTGCTCATCTGGGGATTCTGTTATTTCCAGTCCAGTGCTTGTACTTCAGAGGCTCACTCCTCTCCAGGGTACAGAATCCCTCTCTCAGAAGTGGGGGTGCTACAGAGAGAGGGGCACAGGGTACATGAAAAGCCAGGAGGGCTGGGAGGCAGGGCCCAGATCCTGGGCTCTGTGCTGTTACCAAACTTCCATTTGATTTTGGACAAAGTGCCTTCCTGCTCTGGAATCAGTTTTGCCATCTCCAAAACACAGAGAATATAATATTTGTTTCACCTATTTGAGGTGGGATTGGATAGCACGGATTATCTAGGGTATCAGTTTACAGTTTGGGCCCTAAAAGCTCCAGAATTGTTTGGAGATGCTTCAAGGACTTCACCTTGGATAAGAACAGCCTGAACAGATCTTCTATAGTCCACTGTAGTCATATAAGTGGGGCTTATATGGCAAGAAAATAATGAATGAATGCTTGTTAAGGCACTGGTGATGGGTAAAGAGATTGGACTGGGAATCTGAAGGCATAAGGGCACCCTGGATCTGTCCTGACCAGCAAGCCACCAATCATCCCCTTGAGCCTCTGTTTCTATATCTGTCTCAGGCTAGATTTTGAGTAGAAGATTACATGGGAATTACAGGAATGTAAATAAAATGTGTTGTGGCAATGCTTTAACTAATACCTACAAAGCAATGCAGGCTATGGCTAGGTACAGGGAGTCAGACCTCAGGACCATCAAGACAGGCATGGACCCAATCCAAAATCCATGCACTTTCCTCGTAGGAAGACCACTCAAACCCTCTCTCAGAGCTTATTAATTCTTAGTTTGTGCAAAATTCTAGCATGCTTGGCTATTTAGCATTGTAGCTTTCGACAGGGAACCTTGCAGCTGGAAAGGAACACTGGAACAGGTATTGACACAGCAGTGTGAGCGGGAGTCAGACAGCAGCTAGGAGGAAGGCAGAGGGAGAAAGCAGGAAGGAGCTGGCACGGGACTTGAAAAGCACTCACAGGCAGGGATCGTTGACCACAGGGGCAAATATTTTCACACAATCCAGTTACATCCATCTCCCTCCCTGGCAGGAGTTTAGCTCATGTGAAACCCAGCGGAAGCCAACATAGTTAAAAAAAAATTGGCTCCCAAGTTAGAATAGATGAGTTAGCCAAGAAGCAGAGTGAGGGATACACCAAATATTTGTTTCAAAAAGTCAAGCTGTCAAATCTGAGGTCTGGGAGAAAAAAATGGACTTAATAGCACGAAGAAGCATAAAGCACAGGCGGAGCCAAGGGTCATATGTACAGAAGATCCTTCAAGTGGCTCAATTAGACAGACTCATCCACGTTCCAGTAATGGCCTTGCGTCATTAGAATAAAAATAAATCATGTTACGTAGCCTCTACTGAAGGAAGCAGGGAGTGCCGACTCTAAGCTTTCTAACAAAAAATGATTTTAGAGGGATGGGGAGGTCAAGCTTTTGTTCTTGCAGGGTTAGAACTCAGTTATGAGGAAAGTCTTCTTATCTAAATCCCCTAAATGTCTGGCCCTCCCCAGGGGTGCTCCTTTATCTAGCAGTATACAGGATTCTGGTCCCAGGGGCATCTGGAGGTTGGGACATTCCCTGTCCACAATGGCCAGACATCCAGAGAGAGGCCTCGGTGCTGTCAGGAGCTCTGTTCATCTCTATTCCATGCTGCCTGGGGGAGTTATGCAGAGAGAAAGCAGCACTGAAACCCCGGTTCCTCCTGCCTGACAGTGTCCCCCTGCTTCCCTTCCTCATCACCCTGCCACAGCCAATGATTTGCAGCAAAGCTTGTAGATTTGATTCCTGATGGGTGGGGGCAGGATGGCGGGGGCTGGGCAGGACCCTGGGCCTGAAAACCTTTGCCAAAGGCCAAGGAAACACCCATTTAGATTCCTGGTTCTGCACCAAGTGCCTGTGAAAGCAGAGCGGCATTCCCAGCACATGCCCTGAGGGAGCCTGGACACCTCTGGTCAGACAGACGCTTGTGGGATGAAGCAACAGGAAGACTCTTCAGGCAAGAATTCAGCTGATGTTTTCACACTCAGAGTGTCTGTGAATGTCAAAAGGTGAGCAAGCTCTAAGCCCAGGGTCTGCTGGGGGCGTCCAGTGGACTTCCAGTTTCACCTCATGCAAGGATGCTGCCCGCGGCACAGGGTGAGGGTGGGGCCGAGCCTTGCTAAGTCCTTTGCCTGCCTTTGTTATCTGAGTCCTAACAACAATTTTACAGCACAGATCCATTTCACTGACAATCACATTGAGGCTGAACATGGTTGTTGTTTTTTTTTTTTTTTTTTTTTTCTACAGCATGGATGTCTGACCTGCAGCTGTGGCACAAGCTGATTTTGTGAGACCTTTTTTGCCTACCTGTGGTGTGGGGATATTGTGAAAATTATGCCTGAATTTTTTTTTTTTTTTGCTAATCAGTTTTCATTAGTGTTTATGTATTTACTATGTGACACAAGGCAACTCTTATTCTTCTACTATGCAGCAGAGAAAATAAAGGCTGAACACCCCTGGAGGTCTATAGGCTCCCTGAAGACAGAGAGTGAGAGGGTCTCTCTCTAAGACCCATGGCTGAGAACAGAACCCAGAGTCCAGGACTAGCAAATTCTTAGGCTGCATTCACAGCTACTGAAGCAGAAACTGGGGTCCAGCAGTTTGTGTGTGAATGCCCCTTCCTGGTGACTCTGATTGCAGTCAGCTTTCAGAGCCTCTGCCCTTAGGCCTTACCATTCACAGTGTAGGCCCCAGACCAACAGCAAGCCATGTTCAAGGAGCTCCCAAGAAAAATGCAGCATCTCAGGCCCCATCTTGGAGCCTGAATCTGAATCTGCATTTTGATAGGATTCCCAGGGTACATCAAAGATAGAGCCATCCCAGGCTCCTTTGGTTGACTGCCCAGGTCAGGCTACAGGTTAGGCTTTGCTGCTTTGCTTTCTGGGGGCCAAAACCCCTGACAAGCCTTGGGAGCACAGAGTATCCTTTGAAGACTCATCTTCTATGAAATGCATTCTGCTGATCAGGGATGTAAAAGCTTCCTCTTCCCTCACCAAATTCTGATAAATGGTAGTAGTTGCTGGGTGGTCTATACTGAGAAGGATTCTCAATCTGTGTCTGGACTCAGTGGGAATGAGTGTGAGGATCATCTAGTGATGTCTGCCACAGGTGCAGGATGAGACAGGGATGGCTTGAGTGATGTATGGGTTGAAGGGGATAGGAGACAGAGAATTTGAGCAGATTAGAACAACTGAGAAGTTTGGCATACATTTCATTGAAGACACATTTTTCTCCTTGCAGAAATTTTATAGGCAAATTCTCCTATTACCTTTGTTAAAACTTAAGTACTATTTTAAAAAATAAAAATAATTAAGGTTAAAAAATGCAAACAGTACCGAAGATATATAACTTCTATCTTTCAATACAAAGCAACTCTTAACCATTTCTGGAATTTCTAGGTACACCCCTGCCCACACACACATATTACTTCTCTTAATGATTTGTTTGGAGTTTTGGTTATTCTAGTAGATAATGATCAAACTGTTATTTTCCAAGGTTACATAGCATTCTAGTATTTAAATGCACCAAAATTTACCTAACTTGAGTGATGTATGGGGTGAAGGGGATAACCTTTGTTTTTCATCAATGGACATATATATATATATATTTCTGAGTTTTTACTACTGCAAATCACACTATGAAGAATATCTCTGTGTGAATTTCTTTGTTTTAAAATGTGAATATTTCAATAGAATTGATGGTCAAAGTACCTTGTAATTTAGACAGTTAATACACAATTGTCCTCTCAAGAGGTTGTGCTAATTTTCATTTCTACCTGTAATACACCAACCAGTATTTTTGAAAGTATATTTTCCTTTTGAAATAATCTGCATTCATACAAAATTCGTAAGTACTATACGAGTTTTTTCCTTGAATCAGTTGAGAGTAAGTTACTGACTCAATATCCTGCTGCCTTTGAACACATTAGTATTCATTTCCTTATGTAAGCACAGTATACTCTTCTAAATCAGTAATTAATATCAGCTCATCACTACTATTGAATCCACACTCAAGCCTTTTCACCATTTACCAACATTTCTTTATAACAAGAGGATTCAGTTTGAAAGCCACTGCTACATTTGGTTGTCTTGGCTCTTCAGTTTCCTCCTTCTCAAAAGTCCTTTAGTTTTTCCTTGACTGAGGATTATCAAAACCAGTTACCTCATTGAAAGTCCCTGAATTTGGGTTTCCCCAGTGTTTCCTTGCAGTTAGACTCAGGCAATGCTCTTGAATACCAGGACATCACAGAAGCGATGCTGGGCTCTCCACGAGTCCCTTTAGGAGGCACACGACTTTTATTTGTCCAGTGACTGCTGCTGTTCACTTCGGTCCTTTGATTAAAATGGTGGCTGCGTGGCTTCCCACTGTGGAGAGACTCTTTTTCTCTTTGGGGTTAGTGAGTATTTTGTTAGGAGGAGTTTTGAAAGTATGTAAATACTCTGCTCCTCAATATTTTATTTTATTTTATTTTTTATTAAATCATAGTTGTATACTTTAATGCAATCATGGGGTACAATGTGCTGGTTTTACATACAATTTGAAATGCTTTCATCAAACTGGTCAACATAGCCTTCATGGCATTTTCTTATTTATTGTGTTAAGACATTTATATTCTACACCTAGTAGAATACATGTACCCTTGTAAGATGCACGGTAGGTGCGGTCCCACCAATTACTCTCCCTCCACCCATCCTTCCCCCTCCTCTTCCCTCCTCCCGCTCCTCATTAGATTTTCCATGTATTCATTTACTGATATTCTTGATATGTTATTCTATTTTATTCATTAGGTTATATTTCATTGCAATCATTTATTTTGCTACTGAAATTGCCTGAATTTGGACATTGGGAACTCTTTTGAGCTGCTTCTGTGTCCTTGTGTTTTGTCTCAGCCCTGAATCTAGTTATTTCTCCAAGAAGGCTTGGTTATTTTTAGTGAAGAATGATGTTTACACACACATGCATTTGTATTTATCTTGATATCCATCTACACTTACTGAAACCACCCACTGACAATTGCACTTCCAAAGCCAATCCACCACCATAAGGGGCAGCCTGGTCAGTCCCTTCCATATTTTACACTTCCCCTTCTGATGAGAAGAAGCAAGACCCTATTACCCTAACTACCTTTACTTATTTATCATAAGCAAATGTTACATGTTTACTTTTCCTGCATGTAACCAACCTTTCCTCTTGATGACCACCCCTCCCATCCAGGACACCTCCCAAATCCAGTTCAGCTCTGAAGCCCCATGCCCAGCTACCACGTGGGGCTGCCCCTGTGCTTCTCAGATGTATGCCTCTCTACCTCTCTCAGCCCTCCGACCAAGTGGAGCCCTCCCCCCTGGGTTCTGACTCCCCACGCAGGACCACGTCCCTGACCACATCCCCCACTCACACAGGTGCCCTGCTCACCCTGCTGGGCTCTGACCCCACTCTGACCCAGGCAGCAATCCCTGTATGCACCCCCAGCACGGAAGCCTGTCTACCTGGCTCTGTCTCACCCAAAGGCTCTGGCATTGCAGTGGTCAGGCAGAGATGGGAAGGGAGAGGAAGAAGGAAACAGAAGAGGGAGAGACTGGCAAACATCTGAATACTCTAGTAAACTTTGAAAGAAATCACCCTCATTGGTCCCTACTGTGGAATTTGATTGTCCACTAACATAACGATCTTTCTGATTTAGGAGACCCTGGAATATTTTCTTGGAAAAGAAGAGTGAGTAAGTGTGCCAGAATCCATTCTTGGAACTCTTCTATTGAGTAAATTTTTGTGGAAATTTGGAGCTTCTGATAATCAGACATTGAGATAGGATTAGGCATGCAAGAAACTGTATTGGCAGAAATGGCCGTGAGAGGAAGCAAAGGCTGGGAGGAGGCTGAAAGAGCCCTCAGACTATGAGGAGGATCTGAGTGGGAGGAAGGAGAGAGGGGAGAAAGGACAGGTGGCAAGGAAAGCTTGGTGAAATTTTCAGGGAGTCCCCAGCCATAGTGTCTGCCTGAGGAGTCCTCTGACTTCCAGGATTGGGCCTGCCTGGGGGCCCCTACCCTGCTCAGTCATTGGCTGGGGAAGCCATGGGAAGAGAGGCCTCTACATAAACATGGTGGTGGATTTCAGACCAGGGCAGTGGGGCACTGGGCATCAGAGATCTGAGAGTCACTCTGACCATGCCCGATGGAAGGACAAGGATATTTTTCTTGAAGGGTAAGACTGAATCGTAACTTGTTCCCAAATTAGAAAACAATGAGTAAAGCACTCCAGGCTGTCTCCATGGGCAGAGGCACACAAAGGATGGGAGGAAAAGACTAGCAGAGAGGAAGGAGGTGGACGCCTACACTAGGTATCTGATACCATTGGCTCTGTGTTTTTGGACTAAACGCAGGTGCCCCTCTCTGTACCTCTCTGAAAAGAACGTCTGAGAACCAGCTACTTGAGAAGGCAGGTCTGGCCCCACAGGCGCACTGCACCGTCACTCCCCACTCTTGATCCTCTGTCCTTTGACCCCCTGATATCATTAACTCTCCATTCTCGCCTGGGCCCTTCTTGGATCACAACATATTGACAATCATCTCTTTGGTTTGGGAGCCTTGATATCATCACACCAGTGGGTTTTCACGTTGGCATCCACAGCAGTGATTGGGAATCATTTTCTCTTCTACCTTTACTCAGCCGGGACCATTGGCCAAGCCAGGCAACTGTCCTCCACTTCCCAGTGTTACTGGCAGGTCAGAGATAGTGGGGACAATGTATGACACAGCAAGAGAATAGGGGAATCCACAAACCTATGAAATGCACTGTCCTCTTTGTCTTTTGACATTGTCCATAACCTTCCAGCTTTGCCTATAAAATTATAAAGTAATCGCAGCCCTAACATTTATATAGCAATTTTGTGCCATTTAGGGGTTCATAATGATGCTAAGAAGTATGTGGTGGCATTTCTTGGGTGAAAAAGTGAAAATCCAGTGGCGGTCCTATGCTCTGAGCCTCACTCAGTTGGACAAGACTGAGTGTAGCTGGCCTGATGGTCCATCCTGTCTGCCATGGGTTCTCACCCAGGGATCCTCACTCGGCTCTCCAGAGACACTGCCACATGAATTCCGATTCCCTCCCGAAGCGCCTGCAGCCTTATGAAATAACTTGCTCTACTGAATCATCACTTTACCTACAAGATATAATTTTATTCTCCTGCCTCTGATTTCATTATCTATGTTTTGTCACTCCATCTCGCTTTTTCTAGGGGTTCCAAAGGATTTACAATGAATGATAAGAATGGAATTATAAGCACCAAAAAATAGAGAATAATTAAATGTCAGTCATCACTGTGATAGAGTGAATGGAATTCTGTATCTCACTATTTGGGGTGCTGATCCTCATTAACGTTTTTTTTTTTTTTCCTTAAGGCTGTGAGTTTAGCTGCAAATTCAGCTGTACGTGATGGATTGTGCTTACCTTGCCTTCCCCCCACCCTTAAAACCTCCCTGTGCAGAAGATAAGCATCTTTGGGAGGGAGAATTTTTAAATGAGGTTGTTTATGCATCAAGGAATAAGTATTAATAGCTAAAATGCATTCATATGGTGATTGTTTTCTGGTGATGAGAATGGGAACTGTTATTTCTCTATTAAATTATGGAAGCCACTGGATTATGCACGCCATGCTGATGTGCCAGCTCTGTTTCTCTCGACTCACAACGATGCCTAGAGTCTCATTTTCAAACTAGACCCTCTGCAAATTGGCCTGAATGTTCTGTGTGTATATGGGCATTGGTGCAGAAGAAAAACGGCGGTTGCTCAACAAGCACACGTCTTTTGCTTCTCCAGAGTTGGTGTTAGAGGCAGGTACAGCCACACTCTCTGCTGAGGTACGTTCTGGAATCCTGCATGTTTCCCCGTGCTCCACCCTCTCAGGGATATGGGAAGTGCAACCAGGAAGGGGAGGGTCGGCAAAGTGAGCCACAGAAGAAGAACTGAGGACATCAGGGGTGTTTACCATGAAGAGGCAAAGGCCGGAGTAGGCGTGACAGCCATCTTCACATACGTGAAGGAGACAATTTATGCAGGAGGTTGGCACTTGCTCTGTGTTACTTCAGGACACAAAATCAGGATCGAAATACAGATGATCCCTGGTTCCACGAAATAATGAAATTTTATATTTTTGCAGTACCTAAGTGTTCATAAAGGCCTTTCAAAAATATTGTCATTAGAAAGTAATTTCCATGAAAACCGGGCTTTTGCCTGACTTTGGCTTCTTATTAAGTACCTCCCACAACCGTGCGTGGCCCACAGTCAGAGCTCGATGCACATGGCCTGAATGAAGGAGTGAATTGACTCATGTAAGGGCAGATGAGACAAGCCCATTTTGCAGAAGACAAAAACTGAGAGGTTCAGACATGTAAAGTGGTGTCTTAAGCTCAAATAAGCTACTGGACCATCTCAAACCCAGGCCTCCTACTGAGAGTTGGCTGCCCTTCTCAGGGTTTATCAGCTTTCTACAGAGACTCAGTTCCTCTTCAGTGGTAGGTAGTGATCTCCTTGCCAGGTGACTCAGGCTGCTTTGTGCCTCTGCAACTTCCATGATGAGGCCCCGCAGCATCATCATAGCACAGCTTAGAGGGGCTGATGAGCCACCGATCTGCTGGTGCTCTTACTGTCAAAGTGGCAAGAACACGGCTTTCACGCTTCACACTCCCTCAGCCCTGCTCCCTGCCCCTTCCTGTGAGTCTTCCATTCTGCCCAGACCTCTGGGGTGCCTACATCAGACAGTGTCACCCTCCCTCTCTCCTTGTCCCTCCAGTTGGGATGAAAGCTGTGATGACTGAGCCCTAACAGTTTACCAAGCAGTAGTTGAGTGTACTGCTTTCCTCAGACTTGTTGGCTTTATTAAAGCACTTACTGCAGTGACAGTGCCAAAGGAATAGTCTGTAGGAGTTGATTTCCTTGGAAAATGAGCTAATGTTGCGGGGGAAGAGTGACATGGAGATCCCTCTGAGTGACCTGAAATCATAACAATTAGGCAGCCTCACCCCCTATTCACAAAACCCCACTGAGGACCAGCTCCCCTCATGCTCTGCCATCCCTACTCCCCACACTGGTTCCTTTATCCTTCTCCGTGACATGATTTCCAGTGGAGCTGTCCAGGCCTCCAGCTTTCTTACGAAGTTTAAAAAGACTTCCCTGGCTGTGTAGAAAGGATTAAAAAATAGGAGTGGTTCAAAAGAAATAGTTTAAAAAATGGTTAGAGGTGTGAGAACTTAGTAAATCCTTGGCACTCCCGCTTCCATTTGCTTCTCCAAAAGGTCTTGTGCCCATAGAGACTTTATGACTTGAAGGCCCCATAACCTGCTCACCTGGCCTTTGTCACTCACTTCAGGTACCAGGGCTCTGAAGAGTCCCTTTTTCCACTTCTTGGTGCCCAGGAAGTCATCCTCCATTTCTTCCAGGTCTCCAGACTCTGAAGGATAAGAAATGATAGGAATTCTAAGAGGCACCCAGGAACAAGAAAATAGTTAATGGGACCACTAATAAGAAAGCAAACCTTATACAGAAAATCCGTCTGCTCTACTCTCCCTTTATCAATATTCCTCTGAAAGTCAATTTGTCACCATCTAGTCAGAAAGCTCACTCTGGCCTCCTTTAATGTTTCACGCTAGGTTTGCCCAACAAGAGTAATAAAAATAATGACGCCATTATTCCTCTCCTCTCTCGGTTTTCAGTGCATCACTCGCAGATTTGAATAATGAATCATACTCACATTATCTGTACTCTCTTGCTCTTGACTTCCTCTGCTGGCAAAAAGTGAAGCTATTATATTATTGTCAAAGACCGAGGAGCCTTTCCCAGCACAGTCAGTGATCCTGTGATGTAGATACACTCTGGGGTGAAATTATCAAGAGTACATTTTCAAGTTGTATAAGAGAAGATTACCAGCCAGTGTGGAAGTGAATCCAGAACCTGGTGGAACATTAAATATTTCATTAGTAATCCTTTTGGAACAAAAATAAGTAGACAACAGAAATAGTTATGAGTTGGGCATAAAAGGCTAATTAATGTTATTGTATTCAGCTGATTGACTTCCAGGCTATTAAATCTTATTTTATTGTCTGGATCTCTACCCCACTCAGCCTAAAGAAGTCATTTCATCAGAAAAGCTGTATTCTTCCTTTAAAAAGAAAAAAAAAGAAGTTCTACTGGTTCTGTGGAGACTCACTGATATGCCTGAACTTAGTTTCTTATACTTTAGAGTTTCATCCTTAGGGAGATCTTTAGTATATTTTAGATGACATAGAGTTCATATCAAGTATCAGGAAGAAGTTGAAAGTAGATGTGGCCACTATCCTGGAGAGACCGGTGTCCACATTGGGAAGCTATTGCAGAGGCAGTGTTATTATTCAACATTTTGTACCAACAGGTGAGTGTACTGTCTACCCTTTGCCAACTTGCCATCCTTATTATCATTCTCTCTTTCTGCCTCCTGCAGAAACCTAGCTCCACATTTCTTTCCACAAGCCACCATTCACAGAACTAAGCAAAATAAATTCCCCTCTCTCTTAGACAAGTCCATGCAAGAGTATACTATATTAACCTGTTTGTGATGACTATCTCCAAATATTCCCTCCCAATTCTAGAGATTCCATTTAGTGAGGGCTAATGTTGAGGATCAAGTGACAACATAAGTATCCAGAGGGGGTTTCTCACTTCTGAGCTTGGGCCTGGTGTAGAGCAACCATGACACCTCTATGTGAATGGGAAAAATGTTTCCTTCTTCTGTGACATTATAGATTATAGATATAGATGGGCAAGTAAAGTATAGCATTGGATTTCAGCACCACTTGTTCTCTTAGCCAGATAGCCTTGAACAGTGACCAACTTGCACAGCCATACACAATGGACCTAGAATAGACTTTGTTTTGGCAGAGCTCTCTCTCTCTCTCTTTTTTGTATTAAGTCATTTGTACATAGATGATAAATACATTTATGCCATTATGGTTAGTAGGGGGAGCACACCTATAGAGCTATCTCTTAATAAAGATATGAAGTAAGCAAAGCCCATCTCTAGGATTTCCATCTTTGCCTGCCTCTCCCTCCCTTTCCTGGACAGATGACCTATTCAGATGTTAGAATTTATTCTTCAAACAGTAGTCAAGGACTCAAGATTCGGAAAGGCATGGTGGCTCCCATCTCACTCTGGGAGGGTAAGGCAGGTAGATCACCTGAACTCAGGAGCTCATGACCAGCCAGAGCAAGAGTGAGACCCCCATTTCTACTAAAAATAGAAAAACTAGCTGGGTATTATGGCAGGCACTTGTAGTCCCAGCTACTCAGGAAGCTGAGGCAAGAGGATCACTTGAGCCCAAGAGTTTGAGGTTGCTGTGGGCACTCAACCTCAGGGTGACAGATGAGATTCTGACTCAATAAATAAATAAATAAATAAATAAAAAGAATTAAAGGTGATCCCTCTTCAGGGGATCCTGAAATCTCATTCCTCAAGAACAAGAAGACTTTGAGGCATAAGTAGATAAATTTCAAGTTCCCCAAAAGACAATGAAGACTTTCTGATGGATTACGGATTAATCTTCTGTTGTCTGCTTTTGTGAACTTTACCACGGAATAGGTAAAGTTTCTCTCCCCTAAGTTCTGGAAACTGACTCCTCAGCCTCCACTTTTTGGATATTATGGCCATTCTTAAAATGGCAGAAGCTGGGGCAAAGAGTGAAGCCAGGCATGAAAATCAGTGGAGGCTGTGCTCTTGGTGGTCTGGCTAGAACTTTATATAGGTTACTTGTGGCTTTTTCAGAGAAGAAGGGGACTGGAGAGTCACTTTACATAAATAATTTATACCTAATCCCAGCCAAAAAGAGTAACAAGAGCCTGAACAATGAGAGAGTGTTATCCAGTTCCATCAGATTGATAGTTCATAATGCTCCAGTTTCCACGTAATGTAAACATAATCTAACACTCATTCCTTCTTACCATGCTCTCTTTCCTTTTCCTTTTTTTCTGAAAAGAAAATCGGGGAAGAAGGAGAAGGAGGAAGAAGAGGACAAGGAGAAGGAGGAGAAGGGAAAAGTTGAATGGGATTTTGCCCATGCTGGTGGACATGGTGGTTTGGAACCTGGGGGAAAGTTTTATTTTTTATATCTTTAAATGCAGTAGATTATTTTCTCTGGTTAAAACAGATGGATATGAAACTAGATCAGTAATTTGGAAAGAAAGGGAAGAAATTATACAAAACTAGTGGATGTACAGTCTGGTTATGTTTTTCTTATAACATCAATTTCTTAACAACAGGAATGTAGTTGGCAAAGAGATCCTTCCATGGGTTTTGTGGGTAGATGTCATAGGGTAGGAATAAGGAAGGGAGAAACTAGTGGGGATTTGGGGGTTTCCTCAGGTACAAGAAATAGTTCTGGCTTCCAAACATAGTGTGTTTTTACCAAGGAAAACCACATTGCTATGCTGAGGACCGGGGTTCTCCTAGCTGAGAGGAATGGTTTGAAAACAACTTCCTTGGGAACCTGCCTAGTTTCTGGAGGCCTGTGAACTCAGTGGGACCCAGCCTGCTAAAGAGGCCGCTGTTCATGTCTTCACAGGCAGCCAGGCTAAGGATCTGCCTCTGACCAATGTAAGGATGCTTCTAGGACTAGGACAGGATGGGCTGAGTGTCTGATTGCACTTTATAAAACTACCAACACACCTGGCGAGGCATTCACTGTTGCTGGTATGTTCTTGGCACTGGGTGCCTATGGAAGGCATTCAAAGACAATGTAGGTGACTGGGTACAGTGGCACATACCTATAATCCTAGCGCTGTGGGAGGCCAAGGCAAGAGAATTGCTTGAATTCAAGAGTGCAAGACTAGCCTGGGCAACACAGCAAGACCCCATCTTTATAAAGTAAATGTAAAAAAATTAGCCAGGTATGGTGGGACATGCCTATAGGTGGTACATGCCCTAGGTACTCTGGAGGCTGAGGCAGGAGGATCCCTGAGACCAGGAGTTTGAGATTACCATGAGCTGTGATCTCACCACTTCACTCCAGCCTGGGCAATAGAGCAAGACCCTGTCATAAAACAAAACAAAACATTCTCTAGCTTTATAGAGACCACCTTCAGAGGGGCAAAGCCAGAAGAGAAACATCAAGTTACTAAGATGAACTCAGAGCTATTAAAGGGAGGGTCGGGAGGGTTCCTGCTTCTTTTTGAAAGCAACTAGAAGAGTCAGTCTGAAATGTGACCCTTATTATTTCTAAGTGTTCATTTATCTTGATGGGTCAGTTTAGAATGCAGAAGAGTACCAGATAGAGAAAAACAAAACTTTGGTCTTACTCTGTCTCTCATGGGAATTCCATCAGTTTCACTTATAGTATAATATGAACACCTCAAGACAGCTATACCCATGCCGGGTTGCATGTGATCTAGTAAATGCTAGGACTGGCTCTTTCAACCTCCCTTTCTTCCCCATTGTTATTTGGAGAAGTTAGAAAACTAAAAGGTACATTGCCCAGAATCCCTGGAAGCTAAGATTTTGGAAGCAAATTAGATTCTGCTGATGGAATGCATTTGCGCAAGGTTCAAAAGATGGCAGGCCATGGCCATCTTGGCTGTTGGCAAGGAAGGCTGGTCAGAGGTGAGTACATGTGCTGGCCTGTTCTGTGTTCCAGCATCTCCCAGAAGTGTAAGGCAGTGAGAGTCAGACCAGCTGTACCAGCAGCAATTGAGTGCCAGCCCCCGACCCCTGGACCACAGCCAGGATGATGTGACCTTGAAAGTAGTAGTTTCATTGTGGTTCCTAACATCTGCTCCACCAGTCCTTCTAAATATTTTGCAAGAAACTCCTTCATGGTATTGAATCTCTTCTGTCTAAAACCCTGAAGGTTTCTGATTCTTGCACTGAGTCCTGACAGGTAAATAAGGCTAGTGTTCTCCTGGGTCATCATCTAGGTCCCACTGGGGCCTTTTGAGTTCAGTCTGCCTTTTTGAGTTATTGGATTCTGCTGCTCTGGCACTTGTCCCCTTCTTCGATTCTAACTCACGCTCGCCCTTTGGACTCATCTCTTTCTTTCTGGTGTCCTAAGGTACAGCATGTGCTGTAGGTGACACCCGCCATCCACCTTGGCCCACCTGAATTCACCAGCAGCTGCAGTGGGGCATTCCCAGTATGGTGACAGCTCAGTGCAGGAGCAGCCCTGGAGGCAAGAGATTAGCACAGTAGGGAGCCACCCTCAACCAGTGAGGTGCTAGGGTCAGTGGGTGGACAGACCTGTCTGCCACTCATTCTCTCCCAAAACATCAGAAACCTCTCTCATGGAGAGTGGTTCTGCTGGCTAAGGAACCCAAAGGATTCACTAGTTTTGAAGAATTAGCTGCTGGATTTATTTTTTTATAGATTCTACTGAGAGGGGTAGAGGAGCTCAAGCAGAGTCTTAAAGTAGGGGGTCTCTATTTTTCATATTAAAAAAAGCCACTGTGTTGAAGCCAGGGGTAAACCAGATCTGGAGGTGGAAGAAAGTTCCTTGACTCAGAACCATGCACGTGGGGTAGAGCTGCCAGCCATGGTGCCCTGCTTGCTGGGGAAAGGGCTGGGTTGAAATAAAACACTAAGTGTTTTAAAATCATCTAGTATCTATGCTCTACAAGAACATCTGGTGAGGAATTTAGTAAATGGGTTCCACAAATATGTAGGGAACAATTATAAAGAGAGGCGATGAGGCTGAAGTGGGAAACAAGGGGCTTTGGAGATAGTTAAACTTGTGGTCAAATCCCAATAGCACCATTTGATAACCCTGACACCTGGGAGTGTTGTTTCATCGGTATAATTCGCATCTTCTGGGCTCAGTTGTGAGAATTAAAGTGGACAGATTGACTTGCACATAGTAGATGTTCCTTAGTGTGAGTTCCATTGAAAATCAGAGTCTTAAAAGCAATTTTAGGCCAACCCTCTGTTAGGCTAGACATTTTCCTTGTATGCATTTTTATCTACATCTCCCCCAAAGTTAGTTGTCCTCTTTGAGCATAGACAGAGCAGTGTCACAGCAGACTGATGCTGCACTCAGCATCCCTGATGGCAGAGATTTTGACAAAAAGGCAGAAGTCTTCCAGCCTCAGACATGCACAGTCAGATGGAGTGTGCTGTCCGCAGACACATGTCTTATTTTCCGTGTGTGATCAGAGAATCGGCACTGCAGGCCTCTCTGTTGCTGGTGCCTGTGTATGTCTTATTCTTCATAATCTGCACGGACTCAGTCACAGTTATCTCTGTAGTCTGCTGCACGCCTGCATGTGTACATGTTTGCTAGACAAAGTTTTCCACGATCACAATGCTAAGTTGTAATGATGGTGCTGAATGAAGCACATTTGAATTTCATAGGAGGCTGTCTCCAACCAGGCTGGGCCCCGGGACTGTAAAATTTACGAAGGCACACTCTGAATTAATCAGCAAATATATACTAATTCACGCTGACCTTTTTTCAGGCGGAGGCCTTTTTATCACTCACTGTAGGTTTAACATTGGCCTACCGAGTGTTATTACAAAGGACTCAATGGTTGGCCATAATTATATAATGCAAATGACATTTGCTGTTTTGTTTGAGCTTATTCCCTCAGATGTTTCCTTCTTTTATCACACTCCTCACACATCTGTGTCCCCGCAATGGCTCTGCAAGCTCCTCCTCTCCTGGTCCCCAAGTTGCTCATGCTGTCTGTCCCGACTGTCACGCAGACAAGGCCCGCTGTGAGGATCCGGCGGGTGTGACACATGCCTCTGACACAGGTTATGTTGACAGCTGGTCGGAACAGGTGTACACTGATTCTACCATCAAATGGCAACACACATTTGGCTCCTTCCCAACGCACAGGCATGAAAAACCTGTTCTCTTCACATTTCTTTGGAGATTGATTGACTATTCTTTGACACAGCACACTGTGACTGTTTGTAAGTTCCCTGGTCCTTCGGCTGCTCAGTCGTGTTCCAGGGAAGTCTCAGAGAAGACCTCCATGTGGCTCCATAAATTATTCATCTGCTTCTGTAGGATGGAGCGGGAATGAAAGCCTCCTTCCTTCCCCGCCCCTCCCAGACCTAGAAGACATACTGAGACATGTTTGGGGAGTTAAAATCAGCAGTGGGGTGACTGTGGAGAAAAGAAGCACCAAAGAAGTAGAAGATTATTTTGATTCTGACGTGGTTTAACACAGAAGCACCATCTTCTAAGACTAAGCACATCCTGTCCCAGGGACTCGAGTGATATAAAACAATGATGGAAATAGCACTTTAATAGTGGAGTCCATGTTAAACTCTTTATCCCTTATAAGCAGTTGAAGATTTTTTTTTTTTTGTCTCAGTAATAAAGTAAAATAAAATCCTATGTTAAATATCTTGCCTAAATAAACTAAAGGGGAAAAGGCGGGAAGCTCTTGTTTAAGAAGGCAGCATTGTAACTAGCTGAAACCTCTAGCAATTTCCCGAGTGGGTGACGTCTGGTTTGGACTCTGTAGGAGCTTTTGCCTGGCCACACACAAAGGTTGCATTTTTTGTAAAGATAGGACGAGAAGAACCAAATCTCGTTACCAAGAACAAAAGGATTCTGGGGCCACAAGGAACATACTTTGGGGGCTCGGAGATGGGCAAGGTAAAAGTGGCAATGCTTCATTCTTCCATTTCTGGAAGCATCCATGTCCCCAGAAAAAAACCGAAGGCAGACAGGGAGTCAGGGACCTGCCCTCAGTGGTTTCTCACACTTCACTGTGTGCCTGTCCTGGGTCCTGCCCTGGCAGGCGTGTGTGGGTACACTTGTCCGACCCCTTTTGGGCTGGTTGTTATTTTCATTCCTTTATTCCTTTCTTTTGTTTCCTCTCCCATAGAACAAAAGAGCTCTGAAGCCAAGATGGCTGTGGCAAGGGGAATAAATATACATTTAGATGTCTGTTTTGGGAGAGTGGATTTTTATCTGTACCTCTCCTAGTTCTGAACTCAAAGGAGAAATCCAAGAGCTTTTTTCAGGGTATGTTTGGAAAGTATCATATCAATATTTCCCTGCATTTTAGGGCTCTCTGCTCAGAAACTGCCATTGTTATACCCTGAACTGATAAAGTTATATTAGCTCTTTACCAGCTCATTTTATACAAAGTACAAATCTAATAAACTCATCTCAAAAATAACCCCAATATATTCAACTGCTAATGCCTCAGATGGCCTAATATATTTGTATACAGCAGAATTCTAAATCCAGCGGAGAATTCTAAGATGGGTTTATGTATTGCATGCTTCTCATAAAACCTTATTTGAACATTTGATTCCAGTTTACATTTTATTAGTAAAGCTCTCATTTTTCACCCAGAATGAGGAAGCAGAGGGGAGGAGTTGTACATTCCTGAAACTTCAATTCTGTGTCCAAATAACTTACAAGATGGACACAAAATGGACAAGACTCTGACTGCCCTGAAGACAATTATAAAAAAAAATACTTAATTAGGATGCAATGCTGGTTATTTTAAGCCATACAAAAGAGTTCTGTACATAATAGAGTGGCTGTTTCATGCGGCTCATATGATAAAATTCTCACCAGTCTTAAAATGACAGATGTAATATTACCTTTAATAAGTGTCTACCGATGCATGCAAATTGAATTAGATAGTGGGAGTACAAATTTGTCCGATAATTAAGATAAAATTTCATGTCAGCTTAAACCCTGGTGTATATTAGTAACTCTGTATATTTCTTTTCTCTGTTCTCTACCAATTATTTTTTAGTGTGGCCTCTTGATTACTGGAACAGTCGGGTTAAGGGAGTTAAAAACATGGTCCTCAAAACATATGACTATAAGTGGAAGCAAATCATATCCTTGATTACTGTCACTCAGTTTGTGCTAAGTTTACAATACCAAGTGCCATTTGAATAACTGGACAAATTCAACTGAGTGTTTCCGGGGTCTCACAAGGTGTTACTATGCCCTTAAGGCTAACGCTGAGCTAATGCCATTTTGGAGAAATAAAAACACTGCACTTGGAAGTTAATAACCTTGCTGATTGAGAATGCCTGAGTTTTGAACTGATTTTACAGTGCTTTGTTTTAACACTGCAAAGGAACAGGGTGTTCAATGTAATATTTTGTTTACAAAAAAGTCTCAGAAGGCAAGGAGAATGCATACGCATAGACACACACAGGCACATCCATTGTGTGCACGTCGGAGAAACACCGTGCCCACATACACACAGCGCAAAGGGTAAGCGCTCTGCATGGCATTCAGCTCCATTTTAATACCCTCCGCTGCTGTGATCTCAGTCCCCCGAGGGAGGCAAATATCCTGAGCATTATTAAAAGTGGGATTATCCAATCTAATACTGCAGGTTTGGGAACCAGCCAAGAGGAGTCATAAGCAGGAAACTAAAACAAAGAGGACTTACCAGGGCTGGGACCACCAGGTTTGCCATCCCTAAGCTTGCCTGTGACTGGCATCACCAGACAGGTGACTGTCACTTGTCCCAACAATGAAGGCCCTCAGATGCAGGTATATGGGGTTAGCATGCCATGCTGTCCCATCTGCAGAATCAAGCACGAGAAGGAAAAATTTTCTACTGACCTGATGCAGGGTCCTACTGGGGAGGGCACTGTCCCCTAATTTTAGCCTTACAACAATCCTTTGAGGTTTTTACTCTGTGATTAGTTCTGCCTTTCTGGTAGGAAAAACAAGCTTAAGAGGAGTTAAACATCATACCCAGTTCTAGAAGGATGCTGACAGGGCTGGAATCTAGACACAATTCCTTGCATTCCCCAAACGGCTCTTTAACAAACCAGGCCAATGTCCTGGCTTGGTTCTGCCACTTTTTAGTTATATCCATTCCCAAATCAAGATCAGGCCTCAACTGTTTTGAGACATTATGAATAGTGTTGAACTGGAGCACACCTGCCCACTGAGGGGAGAATGGTCCCCACTCAGTTCCACCCAGTTACTATCATGAAGAAGGCAGCATATGCAACCCTATACCCATTTGCAGCTATATGCATTTAAATTTGCAATCACATATACACACAATCATCCTTCTTTCTTCTGCCTTGACAGGCACTGTGTGTGTGTTTTATGCTAATTAAACATCATTTATACCAGTCTTTATTAAGTGTGTTAAACATTCATATGACAAACTGCCCCTCCTCCTAAAAACTCATTCTTACAGCTCTTAAGTTATTTCTAACCCTAGTTATGAAATTTCTCACAAAGACTACTTTTTAGAATATCCCTGTCGACACTGAGTATTAGCTGCTTATCCTCAGCATGTATTCCCTTCTTTTTCCCTGAGCACAAAACCTTGATTTTTAAGTGAACAGCTACATACTAAGATAAAAGACTATTTTCCAGCCTCTCTTGCCTTTAAGTATGGCCCTGTGATTAAATTTTGGCCAATGGGATTTAATCAGGGTGTTGTGTGTGACCTTCCTTGGAGTCTCTTTTAAGGGAGAGGAGGCTCTTATCTGATCCTTCTTCCTGTTTTAGGCTTTGGGCATCGATTGACTAGAGGACATAGGCATTTAAAATTATGGGGTAATTTTTTAAAGTTAAATTGCTTCCACTTTGGGCACTGGCACCTAATTTTAGCATACCAATTTTTCCATTGAGAACAATTAGAAAAGGTGAATTCAAAACAAAAAATATATATGTGTGTGTGTGTGTGTGTATATATATATATATATATAGGACGATATTGGGAGCTGTCAAGATAGCAAGAAGGATTAAAGAAGCCAAAGGTCAGGAGTAGAGGGGACACTATTCTCCTTCATCAGTCTCAGTCATAGGGTCTAAGCATAGAGATACCAGCAATCCAAAGCCTTTCAGAGCCCTGGCCTACCCCCATTTCCCAGACATCTCTGGTCTTTCTTCTCCATCTTTCTCCCAAGGTCAAGAGTGAGGAGCACAAAGGGTCACCCACCTTAAAGACGAAAGCCTTAAGCAGGGTGATTTGGATGTGCTCAGAAAAATCACAGGATCCAGGGATGTTTTGGGTAAGCTCTACCTCCTCCCACACAGCAGATATAGCATTCTTAGAGAAATTCTCTTCCATCTTACACACAGTTTATCCCCTGCATCATTGCAGGGCCATGTTTGTGAGATTCTTAGAGAATAGAAGGAAAATTTACTGCCCTTCCCCTGTCCCCAAGTCATTTATATTCCCCAAGGTGGGGGTTTATTGGCTGAGAAATATCAAGAAGCATTGCTAAGGTACTGAGAGCTGAAAAGAATTTTCATTAAGCAGGAGTGACCATGGAAAATATACTAGGCTTCAGTTGGAGCCCCAAAGTACTCTGCCTTAGGAATGGTGGTGAGATAGGTTATTCCTTATGAAAATGGAAGTACTGTTATAAAAACAGCTCAGTGCTGACTGGTACAGGGTACACAACCCCTACTATAACTGCCTGCCGTAAATAGAAGTACACTCTCTCTCAAGGAAAATAACACCTTTTGGGCCTCAAATTAGCTCTAAGATTTTTATGTACAATATATATTATTTTAAAAAAATAGCCCTTGGACATAAATTGACTAGAGGACTTATAGCCATTATGATTATGTACAATAGCTGTTATTTAATAAAAATTCACCAGACATACCAGAAGATAAGAGCCACATGAATAAAACCAAGAGAAAATATGGACGATAGAAATAGACCCTTAAATGGAACAGATGTTGGAGTTAGTGAAGAATTTTAAAGTAAAGGTGATTTGATGTTATAAAAACTCAATGACAAGTTGGAAAATTTTAATAGAGAATTGGAAAAATATAAGGATGTATTAAAGAGAAATTCTAAAACTAAAAATTAAAATAACTGAAATTAAGAACTTAGTAGAAAGTTTTACAACAGATTAGATATAAGAGAAGTTGTGAGCCAGTACATGAATCAAGAAAAAACATTCAGACTAGTTACCACTGAGGAATAAGTATAGAAAATAGAGAAAAAGCATAAAAGACATTTGAGGTGTGTTGAAAATGTCTAACATACATATAATTAGTGTCCCAGAAACAAAAGAAATAGAGTATGAGACAAAAGTGATATCTGAGTGGATAATTAATTACTAAGAAGGGAAGCAACTTCTGAAGGATAGCAGGAAAAGGTGAGAGCCTCCTGAGTGTCTGATGACATGCAATGTCGTTGTGCTGCTCCTGGCCTGCATGTCTCTAGATTTATTTTTCATGTTAGGGAAATAATCTCTATCTTGATTTAGCTATTTTTAATAGCTATTTTTAACAACTTGATTTAGCTATTTTTAACAACTATTTTTAATGCCCTTGTTACTTAACAGTCAAATTTTAACTAATACACCTTTCTTTGTTTATGGAGATACATCAGGGGTAAGGCTAGTGCAAATGTGGTGTTCTCTTCTGTGTTATATATTTCTAAAATGTGAAGGCTTTTCACAAGGATGAAAAACTATCACTATTCTTTGTGATTCTGAATCCTAGACAAGACCTATTTATAGATAAGAAGTAGAGGGAAGCATATTTCTCTTCAGTGTAAGTTCTGCATTCTTTAGTCCCACAAATGCTTTTGAGCAAATATTGTTCCCCAGTACCTGGGACAGTGTCTGATACAGAGTATTTGTAAAATCAAATTAGGTAATTTAAAGACTCTGTAGGGACAAGATTAACAGAGTCTACATTAAAGATCACAAAGTCAAATGTCTTTCGGGACCTGATGGGTCAAGTCAGGTTCCAGTGTATAAAGCAGGCTATGAAGTGGTAAGGACTGGGTGAACTGGGTAACACAGATGCCACCTAGAAGGCGTAGCCTCTGCTCAACTCCCTTATGAAAACCATCAGGAAAGCATGTCTAGGGTTACAAGATCTTCTGATTTGTCTAAAGAAAATAGAAATCCAGGTATTTAGGTGAAATGTTCATATGCATAAAATATTACACAGGAAGAAACACAAATAACTGTGGACTAGATCTGACTCAAGGCTAATGTTTTGCTACCTCCACTGTGCAGGGGGTTGAATGGTGGCTTCCCACACACTAAGTCCTGCCCAAACCTTTGGAAGAGAATGTTTCCTTGTTTGGAGGAAGGTACTTTGCAAATATAATTAAGAATCTTGAGATAAAATCATTCTGAATTACCCAGGTAGGGGTTAAACCTAAAGACAGTGTTTTGTTTTAAGAGATAATAGAGAAAAGTTAGAGGCAGAAATTGGAGTTTTGTGGCCAAAGAAGACCACAAATGCCTACAGCCTCCAGAAACTGGAGGTAGCAAAACATTAGCCTTGAGTGAGATCTAGTCCACAGTTATTTGTGTTTCTTCCTGTGTAATATTTTATGCATATGAACATTTCACCTAAATACCTGGATTTCTATTTTCTTTGGACAAATCAGAAGATCTTGTAACACTAGACATGTTTTCCCAATGATTTTCATCAGGAAGTTGAGCAGAGGCTACCCCTTCTAGGTGGCATCTGTGTTACCCAGTTCACCAGTCCTTTGGTCTCCAGAATAGTGAGAGAATAAAGTTCTGTTGTTGTTAACTACCCACTTGGTGGCAATTTGTTATACCTGGTCTAGGCAACTAACACATTAAATATACAGTTGAGGTAAACAAAAGAGTACCAGAAACACAAGGGAGTGTCTCAAACTGCCAGACGGAGGTTGGAGGAAAAAGAGTCAGGGGAAGCTTTTGAAGGAGTTGACACCTAAGGCAAGTAGCAATTGCTATGAATTGGGTGGAGAAGGAAGATTAAGCACTTTCTAAATAGAGATAATATGGGTTGCTCAACAATGAGCCTTATTTTAAGAGATAGATTCCTGTCAAACCAATTTTTAAAATGTGCATAAACTTCTTGCTGGGGGTTTCTTAAAAGACAATTCCCTCACAACATAACCATTACTAGGCAATATTTGAGATTCCTTTTAAACTTGAGGTTCTAATGTCCCTTGTCCTTTCCCACCTTATTATGTCTCCCTCTGCTGGCTGGGCTAACTGCCATAAGGCACCAGGCTGAATTTCAAGGGGCCAGATCCCTGCTGCTCCTTGTCTATCCTATGGTGCCAAATGCTGCACCTGCCACAAAATGCATGACCAGATACCTTCATCCACGGAGCACTACTGCAAACTGGGTCAGTAAAATAAAATCACCTCCACACACAAACTGCTCTTTCTTAAAGAGCAATCAGAGGAGTTACAGCCATAACATGGACCACAAGTAGCTCTCATTTTCATAGAATTCAAATAACTTGAAATTTTAGGAACCAGAAATAATTATATCTCAATTTGGAAAAGATGGATTGTAAATTAAAAGCAGGACATTGAGGAAGTACATTCTGGGGGCTGTTCAGGGCTAAAGTTCTTTTTTACAGTGATAGAACTAGTAAAAGGAGGTGACAGAGGAAGGACATACAGCCTTGCAGAGCTATGCTTTTTCTCCCTGCTTGCAGGGTTCATGTCTTGGTCTGGGAGATGTGCACTCTGGGCTAGGTAGAGGTGTGCCAGGGGAAATGCAAAGTCATAGAATGTACATGCCACATCTTCCTAGACTAGTGGTTCCCAGATTTTTTTGGTCTCAGAACCCCTTCACATTCTTAAAAATTATTGATAATCCCAAAGAGTTCTTATTTATGTTATAGCTGTCAATATTTACCCTATTAGAAATTGAAACAAAATTTTGAAACTCTAAAATATAGAATCACACATTTAATTAACCAACAAAGTAATGGCATCAACATATGCCACATGGATTCTAGAGAACTCCCGTGTACATTCATGAAAGACTGAGAGTGTATTTATATTATCGTTCATTAATATTGTTATAAAAATAGTTTTGACCTAAATGGGTCATGGGAAACTTCAGAGCTCCCTGAATCATACTTTGAGAACCATTGTCTGAGACATAACTTTCCTCAAATATTTAGAGAAAAGCACATTTTGAAACTGTACTTCAAACGTGTAGGGAAAAGATAGATCATTCAATAAATTATGTAAGGGAAGCTGGCTTTCCATTTGAGAAAAGCAAAGTTAGATTCTGACTTCACTCTATTAAAAAAATCCATAGGGACTACATATACATATGCACACTACATTACAAACATAAAGAAACTATGAAAATGACTATAAAGCTAACTACTTTGTATAGTTTTGAGACTGGAGAGGCCTTTATAAGCATCTCAGAAATTATGAAAGGAAAAGTGATGATCTGATCAGATAAAAAGTAAAGTTTCTGCATGGCAGGTGTTATTAAATATTTGCAACATGGTCAACCTGCAAAGGTCAATTGCTCTGATATACAACGATCATCTATAATAATCTAGTAGAAGTGGCAAAGAATATGACCAAGAAATTTAAAAAGATACATAAATGGACAACAAATATTTGAAAGTGAACATATTCTAAATAGTATTTTGCTGTAATTTAAGGAAATAATGGTTATATATTTGGTATCTACCAAATTGTCAGAAAATGTAACTTTAATTGATAACATGGAATACTGGTGAGGGTGTGGGAAAATGGGTATTCTTATATTTTGCTAGTAAAAGAATAAATTAGGGTAATAATTGCCTAATAATTTAGTATAAATTAGGGTATTATTGCCTAATAATAAAATTTAAATATACATACCTCTATAAAAATTTTAAATATACATGCCTTAAAACCCAACATATTTCATATAAGAATCTGTTCAACAAGGATTGATATAAAATAGTGAGGTTATGTGTATCAGGATGTTTACTACAGTATTGTTTGACATAACAAATAAAAGGACACAAAATCGGATACACTGTAAATATTCATTAATAGGGGTAGAGAGAGATTCACTGCAATATTTTCATTCAGTGAGAAACACTGTAGCCATGAACAAAAATAAAGTAGACTTTGGTGTATTGAGAAAGAAAAAATAGCTGTTATATACAGGTGTCCCCAAATTCCACACAAAGGAAAAAGAAGCACATGACTCTGGACTGATGACAGAATGGTGCAAGCAGAGTAGGGCCCCATCCTGCCCTCCCATTGCACCCACCCCGAGAACCTTCTGACAGTTCTTCATTCTCTCCCCACACGCGTACCATTTGCTCATTCATTTCTTCATCTGTTCACCCATCATTGCCTCAGCTCCTGTGAAGAGCTAGACACACTGATAGATGTGGGTGGTCCAGAGATGGAAATGGGAAAGCCCCTGTCCTCCTGGTGGCTCCTGTGAGGAGAGAGTCGGGCCAGGGTTTGTGCAATGACACATCTCAGAGCTGGGCGGGAGTGGGCCAGTGTCCAGTCATGGCCCTGAACGGGGTGAGCACTCTTTTTTCATCACTCCTGGGAGATGCTGATCTCCCCTAACTGTGCTGCGACAGCTTCCAGAGCCTCTAGCACCCACTAACAGGGATGGCTGCCTGGTAAGAAGCCGTCCTGACAGCACATGGGGGAGGAAACTATGTACCCACTGAACACTCTCTCCCCTTCTCCTCCTTTTCTCTTTCTGTAGCTCTGTCTTCAGGATTTGAGGGCTGGCAGGAGCATGCATTAGCTCTACAGTCTGAGTAAGGAGTGCTTTCCCCTGGGCTTCCATCTCCCCATTTGTAAAATGCAGTTGGACTGAATGATCCCCTAGACCCTGCCCTTCCACTCTGACCAGGGCTGCCCACCATAGGGTAGAGTGTACAGGAGATGGAGGGAGGGTCAAGTTTGGAAGCCCATGGCTCTCTTAAAGCAGAGGTGAAATTTCATCTTAGTGATGGCAGACCTGACTGTCTTGAGCACACTCTGCTCCCGAAGTCCTCCCCTTCTGACCTTCCTTTCTTGAAGCCTCCACTGGGGGTTGAGTCAGTCAGTGCCAAGAACTACCTGTGTTCCAGGGGTGTGCACAGATGTTACAAGGGCACACACAAATGTTATAGGGACATGATACTCATGGCCTGGCTCTTGGAATCCTCCCTTGAATGCCTCTCTGGCTCTGGAGTAAAGGGAACTCTAATCATCTCTGCAGCTGTGGGGTACGGGGCCTGAGAGAGGGCACCAGAAGCCCTGGGCCCCTCTGTCTCATGGCACCTTGCTTCTAGGCTTTGAGTCCTGCCAGTCCCTGAACCTCCAGGCAGCATGTCCTGAGAAAGGGGTACACACTGTGGGAGGCCCACAAGCTCAGTTTGGCCAGAGCAGCATGTGATTTTAGGTGCTGCACACCTAAAATCCTAAAGAGAGTCACTGAATCGTAAAGAGAAACTAGAGTGACTCCCTTCTCAATGCTCATTCAGTCCTGCTGATAAAGCTCAAGGAGGAAGTCTGTCTTAAGCATCTCTAACTAGGGCTAAGATTTCTTTTCAAGAAAGAGACAGTGAGCCCCAAGATCAGAACCTGCAATAGAAAATAATCCAATACCAACATTTGATTTTTATTACATATACTTCTACAGTTGCCATCTCTTTTTGGTCAGTGTGACTGCGTTGTGTTTATAATAGTAGTACAGAGTAAAACTTTGGTTTAAAATAAATTGATGTAGAGAGAAAATGATGTTGATTTAAAGAAAGATTATTCCAGGTAGGACTTGGAGGTGGCTGAAGTTTGGGAAATCCTAACACAGACTGGCCAGAACTGGCCAAATGCAATCATCCCTGCCATCAGGTGTTGGCTCCAAACAGCTTTCTGGGTACCCACTTTATTTTGATCCCATTCCTTATCTCCAGCTTCCCAGTTTCTGGACTTCATCTCATAACCATCAGTATTTGTGTTGGACCTCCTTCCAGTCTGGGTAGCCCATGATTTAGCACTCCCTTCCTTAACTCTTCAATGCAGAAAGCCTTCTGAATTCCAGATCCCAGCATGGCTATGGAGTAAGCTGGGAAGAGTCCCCATGAAATCATATGTACCTCCACAGAACTGCCCTACCCCATCCCATCCCTTCTCATTCCTCCAATCCTTTCACCAAGGCAGGGAGGACAGACCTCCACACAGAAAAGAAAGGTTATTTCTGTGATGGACACACCCATCTGACCACCAGAGCTGAGGTTCTTCACTTAGGGGTCACAAGGGGTCAGTTATCTCCCTCAGAATGTATCAAAATATTATGTACAGGATTTTTGAAGATTCTTCCATGAAAGTGGACAAAAATTCAACTCAAATATTCAGCATTTTCACTGTAGCCTTTCCTTGGTGCTGTTTTTGCTGTAGGCTTCAATTCTAATACCCCATCTTCCCTCACCCAGCACCCAGTCCTGGCCTTAGTCTCTTTCCTATTTCTATCTGGATTGGAGCATGAGTTGTAAACAACTTCTTCCACCAGGATGTCAAATGGGATAAACAAAGGTGCTCGATTACTATTAGGTGAATGAATTAATGAATTCTCCCCCAAGCTTTCAATCATAATTGTTGCTCTATCCTTGTGCAGAAGATTGGAAAGTTTTAGCAGGGATCTCGGGCAACAGGGCAGGCTGATCAGATCCAGTTAAATCTTTTGGTTTTAATTTCAGTTTGATCAAATAATTCCACAAGGAAACAGTGCAAATTTGAAGGTTTGTGCAGAAGGCCCCCAAAGAAATCATCCCTTTATTACATTGCTAGTTAATATTTTCTTTCCATGTGCAGTTTGCCTATATAAGCAAAATTATCATTTGCACTGCTTTTTAAGAAAGAAAAAAAATTTTAATATAAGGTACCTAAACTCATAACCATATTCAAATGGAAGGAAATTAAAGTGGATATTTAGATCAAAATCTACCTAAGTTTCTAGTTATATATATATGTGTATATATTTATGTGTGTGTGTGTATCCACATACATATATAGTTTTCCTCACACACATTTTTATATTTTCATGCTATGCAACCTGCTTTTTGTTCAAAAAGCTTGCAAAGAAGTTTCCACATGAGTAGATCTAAATGTATTGAATAACCTACTATTGAACTTTTCATTTCCGTCCATTTTTTCTCTTATAGTAAATAATATTGTGTTAAATATTTTTATCCAATACTATTGGAAAATTAAGGTTTTTGTAATTTGTTAAAATATTTTAAATAGTACTTTATGAACAATCTGCTAGGGACAACTTTACAAATTTATTTAAGTATTCCTTAGGATAAATTCCCAGTGGTCAAGTTGCTGGGTCAGGGGACAATGTACTTTTCAATGACTGGTGGCTTATCAAATTGCTTTTCAGTAATATTATAACAATTTATATAGCCATCAGGAAAATACCAGTGTACCAATTTCTTCATATGCGTACTAATATTGTGCATTATTATGTTTGAAGTTTTCCCAATTCAACAAGTAATAATGGTGTTTTGTTATTGTTTTTGTTGTTCCAAATCCATTTTTTTGTTACTTGTTAGGTCTTTATATTTATTGGGTATTTGTTTTTGTTTTTTAACAAGTAGTCTCTTTATACTTTGTCCTATTTTTGTTTCCCACTGGAGAGGCTACTCTTTGTCTATTTTATGTGTTTTTTGTTTGTGGTCTGCTCTTAGTTTCTTTCTTTTTTTTTTTTTTGGCCATATTTTGAATTATAATGAATTACATCCCTTTAATTGCTTTATGGGTTTTGTTTTTGGTGTCATATTTAGGAAGAATTTTTGTGTTCCAAAATTATATAAGTTTTCACCTGCATTTACCTTCATTACTTTTGCAGGTTCATATTTTGTGGCTTAAGGAATTTAAGTTTCTATAAAGTATAGCTCAGCAATTTAATCATTTCTCCAAAATTTTAATTAATTTTTAGAATAATTAAAGATTAAATAATTAATCTCTTTTTATCATTTGAAATATCCTCTTATTATGGACTAAATTCTTATACAGATGTTTGATTTTGGACTGCCTTTTCTTTTCCATTGTTTTTCTCATTGTTTTCCATTCTTGTGCTTTTTCCATACTATTTTGATTACTATAGCTTTGGAATACATTTGTGAATCTGATGGAACAAGGAGCCCTCTATCCCTATTATTTTGTAGAGTTCCCTGCCTACACTTATTTATTCTTCCATGGGAACTTCAGAATCATTTTGTGAAATTCACATACACCCAGATAGATATCTTTAAAATTGGTGCAGAATTGCATTAAATTTGGGAGTTTTTGGAGCAAATCAACATCTTGATAATATTGACTGTTCCCTGTCACAAACTTGATTACGGGTCTCTATTTATTCAGGCCTTTTAAAAACATCTTTTAGTATCATGACTAGAAAATGACTCCAGAGTTGCTGAAAACCTGCTAATGACCTGGGGAATAGGACACTAAGTTTATTTCCAGGCTCCAATAATGTTCATCAGATGAGTACATTCCAGTTTTAGCTCAGAAACTAGAAGATAGGTATAGCCAACTTTTGTGTTCACTCTATGACAAGAAGGTATCTTGACAAGTGTCCCAGAAGAAAAGCCATTTTTCTTTAAATTTGCAGTAAGTTTATAGAAAAATATGATGGTATTAACTCCTCACCACTTCAGGTCTCATCTATATCTCATCTGCCCTCCAATAATCCTCTGCGGTCACATTAGGCAAAGACAGTGGACAAAGGTGATGGAATTCCAAATGAGAATTCTTAGTGACTCTAACAAGCCACAGGCTACCCACCCTAGATCTAAGACCATTGTTCTATTATACACTTTATAATGTTGTGTACTATGTCCCCAAGGCCACTGGAATGAGGAAAGTTCACGATAAGGACACAGGACTTTGCTGAGGAGTGCCTTGCTTTTACAGAAGTCAATGGTGCAATTCTCAAATTTAGGGTGTGGGGGGAGAGGAGGCTGCTCTTTGAATTAACCTGCATGGCTGTTCCTGACTCTAAATGACTATTTAATTTCTAACCAGATACGAGGAACCAGGCCATACCCCCAGTTGAGGGAGTGCTGGCAAAATGGCCAAATGTGATCCTTAATTTGTCAGTAATGATTTTAGGCCATGACCCTTAATAGGACCCTGTCACTGGTGAGGTGATTTATGCCTCCTGCGATGACATCAGTACCAATAGTGCTGATAAAAGAACACTTATATTGGAGCAAACAGGATGATGAATGGAATCCGGGTCTCCTTAGTCATCTCATTACTGCCTCTGCTGTTCACCACAGAGCTAATGTAGCGAGTCATCGCGCGCCTGGGGACTAGTTTGGAGGTTGAATTTTATAGTGAAAGTGCGGGAAATGTACTGTAGCCCTGGGTCAGCGGGGAAGGGGGGGCTACATTTTAAGTCTGTGTATACAAGAAGAGGCAATCGCGCCGAAAATTGCTGTACTTCTGTGCCACCCACCCAAGATCACGCTGTTCCCATATCTCACTGGATGGGCCAGTTTTTTCTCCACGTGTTTTTCAAAACGTGACTCTCTAAAATCACACTGTCTTTTATCTTAGAGACCATGAGGGCCTGCCTTCTGAATGTTTTTTTCTGTCACATATATAGCTGACTTAAATGCAGGCTTAAAAGTCTGCCGTGCAGGTGCAGGAATTGTGCCAAGAGACCACTTTCCAACACTTGAGGCAGAGGCTAGCAGTCAAGAGGCTTGTTTCTCTCCAGGGCTCCAATGCTGCCTTCCTGTGTGACCTTGGGCAAGTCACTTAACCTTGGTGGACCTTAATAATTTTATTTTTGGAAAAAAAGGGGTTTAGGTGCAATTCTAAAGTCTCTTCCAATCTCCAAGCATCAGTCTTTTGAAAACTGTGTGCGATGAGAATACCATGAGCACAAACCATTGACCCAGTCTTCCTCTGAAAATACCAACTCTAGGTAATATCAATGACCAAGGGGCTTTGCTTATAATAAGGAGAGGGAATACATCCCTAAGGACTACTCAAAAGATGTGTGTGTCACCCGTAATTTGGGCAGCCCCTGAGTGCAGTGACTCCGCCAGTATGGAGGGGAGTAGATGCAGTTTTATTAGTGCAATTTTATTGCCCTCACCAGCTGCACTCTTTTCTCTATAAAAGGTAATTACTTCCAATAGTAACAAGCTAATTGATTGCTAATTAAATCAATTGGCACACTAACCGCTGTCAGAAAGTGACAGATTAGCGGGTCATGTGATGGTGTGTTAGTAATGAAAAGTGGACATGGTCTGAGGGTGATTGACACATTAGATGAAAAGCGATTTGAGATCTCCGAGGTGGTCAGAGAGAGGGCAGGGAGAACATGATTGATTCAATGGTGACTGTCAGAGAGGAAATGAGAATTGAATGGAATTCAGAGTCTGCCCGAACCCTCACCACATGATGCTCCAGGTTTTTTCACATGTAAATAAGGGAGATGGAGACTTCTTGCAAATGAAACGCCAAAATAGGAAGGACGAAAGGGAGGGGCTACAGACAGTGCAAGTGCACTAGCCTTAAAGGAACAGGCCTTTTTTTTTTTTTTCCATTTGAAACTTGTGAAAATGTAGTAAAGATAATAAATATTGTTCACAATATGCCCATGAATCTTGGCAACTTGACTGCCTGTGTGCTTTTTCTTTGAGTGTCTTTTAGAAAGGATTTGTTACTATCAAAGAAGAAGGGTATTTATTGTTTGCATTTGTGGTCACAGCCTGATTAAGACAAAGACTAGGTATAAATTTTAGGAATAGCATAAAGGCACAGTGACTGCTGCAATGTTATAAAGATGTTTCAAAGTAAGTTCTGGGGTTGGACTGTTGGCATTCTGAATGCACGCAGCCTTGTCAGTGGCAGGCTTAGAGTTCTAAAGTCATTTTTGAAGTTTAGAGTCACCCTTGGGCAGAGATGGAGTGAGAAACCACCTGTGAGGGATGCATGGTCAGTGGGAGTGGGGTCTGGAATCTGGAATCCTTTAGCTCTTGGGGATTTAGAGCCTCCTCAGTCCCTTCAGGGATAAATGGAGAAGCGAGGACCTGGGGGTAAACCCTGGCTTCATCTTGTCTGGCCCTGAGCCCTCAAAGAGTCAGCTGAATGTTTCCCCATTTGTGAAATGGGTGGAATATTATTCACTTCTCAGGACTGTCACGTGAACTAACTAATATAGTTCATGCAGAATCCCTAGTGCACAAAAGAGCTTGGTAAATTAGAGTTACCAATATTAATTTAGCAGGAGATAAACTATGGAGCATCAATGTAGACCTCAGTGCAGTGTATGGTGGAGGAAAGACCAGATTCTGCTCCAGAAAGAGGTGCATGAGCAGAAATCCTGAAACTTCTATCTCTTCAGGAAATATACCTAATTCCACACATCTTCAGTTTAACATAGAGTGAAAATGCTTTTATCATAGTATTGGGACTATTGCAGTGGTTCTCAACCTTCCTAATGCCACAGCCCTTTAATACAGTTCCTGTGGGTCATGACCTGCAGGTTGAGAACTGCTGATTTAGAAGATTAAGTAATTTAATTGACTTGAAGTATCTAACACAGATGCTAGGAAGTGATAGTTCCTTCTGCTACATACTGGAGACTTAAAAAAAAAACAGGCATTACTCCTATTGGAGGATCTTGGAAGGATAGTTTTTTCAGGAAGCAGAAAGATGGCAAGTGGTGAAGACTTGAGAAACCGCTGGGCCTTATGTCTTCCACACATCCCTCTGCTGGGCCAGGTAAAAATTTTTAGGCACTCTAGTTGCGATTTCAGATTCCAATGGGTGAAGTGGCTATTGGTTCCATCACAAATCAGCCCTATCACAGGATCTAAATGTGGCTCATCTGTCCTTGCTGAGGCAGCACCTCCTGACTCCATCTTGGCCTAATAATGTTCTTCAGGGCCTGGGTTTATAGCTTTGCTGGTGGCATGCAGTTCTCGTATGTGAGTGAGTAGATACAGAGACAGAGGTGTGGACTGCACACAGTGAACTCGGCCTCACCCGGGGGCTCTCCTGGAGGCTAGGGAGGACCAGCCTCTTGGAGGTCAACAATTTCTCAGCATTTCAGCTATCTTGGATTATCTTGAAGCCTCTATGAAACACAACCAGGTGTTCCCAACTCTCACAGGGGCACACACTGAAAGTTTGTCACAATGAAAGTTTTGAGACAGACTGTGTTATGCTCCATTATTTCCATTGAGACAGATTGTGTTATGCTCTATCATTTCACTTCCAAGAAATACAGTCTACAGCATCCTTTCTGATATAACCATGCAAAGTTTCAACTTCCTCGGTTTATACATTATTCCTGTCCATAAGGGTTTTACATTTGTTGATTTTTGTGTACCTCAAAACTTTCATAATGACCCACATATCATTACGACATGTAGATATCTTGCTCTGGTTCTGCTCAGAGGAACACTGCTCCTTTCCCAGACAAAGAATTCTTACAACGAAGAGAAGGATCTATCAGTCCACAGGGACTGGTCACAGTGTTGAGACCTTTTTTATGCAGCTCAAGGACTCACAAAAGTAGATGATACAAATTCCCATATTGCTCCAAGGAATTGGCTCAGTGGTCTTGACCTTGGCTGTGTATGGGAATCACCTGGGAACTCTAAAATACCCAGATGCCTGGATTATACCCAGGAGATTCTAGTTTAGTGCCTGCAGTACTGCATGGGCATTTGGACTTTTTAAAGCTCCCCAGGTGATTCTTTGACAGCTAAAGTTGAAAATGAGAACTAGGTTAGAATAGGCAAACACTTGTGTGGGGCAAGGGAGTGCTCAGGGAATGAAGAATGTGCTTCATAAAAATGAGGGGCAAATACAAGCCACTGGGTCCCTGCAAGAAGGAATCACCGTCCAGAGGGGTGGGTGCTGGAGACCATCCCTGTCACACCGAGTTCTGGGCCTTGCTGCCAGGCATGTGCCAGTGTTCGGGGAGGTGGAGTTGTTGTTCTCTCTCCCTCTTTCCTTCATCCCAAGACACAGTGCCTCACGGATACCATGGACAGAGCCCATGCCCTTTTTCATGGATCCTTTACCTGTGAGTCTCTCATGCAGCCAGCCTTGTGGTGAACTCTCAGATATTCAGAATCTTAGGCAGTCTCCAGCTCAATAATTGAGGGTCCTGGTAACTTCAGTAGTGGCTTGTCATGTTTGCACAAACAAGATAGTTTTTAGCAAATTGTCACTTTTATCATTGTCTCAAGAAAATGTAAGGAGCCTTCATAGTTTGAGCTCATCTCCCACCTAGACAGAGGGAGACCAAGCAGCATCAGTAGATAGATGAGTTCCTCACAGGCACCTAGATCTGTGGTCACCCAAGAAAGTGATGATTATTTAACACTCGCTGTTCAGACAACTTATTCCATCACCCATGTTTTTATCCAGTTGCAGAACCATTGTCCTTCTAGACCTAATTGCTCTTATTAGAAGATGGAGCAGTCTCAGTGAGAGAGGTTGCATGGAATAATGGTTAAGGGCTCAGACTCTGGAACCACATTTCTGAGGTTCAAAGCCTGTCTATGTCACTGCCTAGCCATGTGGACACGGCTAGACAAAAATGTTGTCTGTGTTTCTGTCTTTATCTGTGAAGTAGGGATAATTTTGTGTATGTGCCTCCATAGTGCTGTTGTGATGATTAAAGAAGTTAATAGAGTTAAAGGTATAAGTTATCATAACAGCATAAAAAGCATTAGACAGAGAACCCTCAGAGAGAGGACCCTGCAAATATAGAACTTCTGTCATTTTAGATGACTAGAGGCTGAGGTTTTCCAAAAACTATTGTGGGAAGGAAGAAAAGAACTCCTTAAATGAGTACTACTAGTAGTAGTAGTGGTTGTTGTTTTTGTTGAAAAGTCTGAATTGGGAAACTTCAGATAAAGACCCGCAGCTTTTCTATTTAATTATTTGTTACCTGATTCAAGGAAGTAATTAATTTCAGTCTAGAGATCATGGTGTTTGATTAAGAAGGAACAATGTTAAGGAGAGGATCAACAGATCCAACTTGGCAAAAGGAGACTGTAGTCTTCCCCTGGACGATCTCCTACATGTGACAACAGGGCTCACTAATTGCTGTAACAATGAATCATAGAAGGGATGAGCCAGGTATTGTGCTAGGTGCTCACTTTAACCCTTGTCACACCTTAGAAGGGCAGTGTTATCAGACCCATTTCAGAAAGTGGCTTGGAGGCTCAGCACCCATAGTTCAGTTAGGGTGCTGGTCACATACACCATGGCTGGCAGGTTCAAACCCGACCTGAGCCTGCTAAACAACAATGACAATTACAGAAAAAAAGAAAGCCAGGTGTTGTGGTGGGCATTTGTATTCCCTGCTACTTGGGAGGCTGAGGCAAGAGAGTCACTTAAGGCTTAAGCTGAAGAGTTTGAGGTTGCTGTGAGCTGTGATGTTACAGCACTCTATGGAGGGCAACATAGTGAGACTCTGTCTCAAAAAAAAAAAAAAAAGAAAGAAAGAAAAGAAAAAAAGAAAGAGGCTTGGAGAGAGAGATTAACTAGCTTTTCCCAAATCACATGGTTAGAGAGATCTGTGTAATTTGATGGTCTGAACTATTGGAGATAAATCAGGTGGTTGTTATCAGACCCCACTGAATATTATTTATATTTAATTATATTTATACTTGGGATACCATATAACCAATTATGTGAGCCGGGGTTCAGAGAAACAGAACCAGGAGGTGAAATAATTGTGAGGAACTGCCTTGCACCATTGTAAGGGCTAATAGGCAAGTCTGAAGTCCTCAAGACAGGCTGTCAGGAAGGGCAGGATGGAATTCTCAGGCAGGAATCCAAGCTGCTGTTCAACAGGAAAACCTCAGCTATGTTCTCATGGTCTTTCAACTGATTCAATAAGTCCCACTCAGATTATCTAGCATAATATTTCTTACTCAAGTCAATTTATAATGAACTTAAACCACATCTACAAAGCATCTTCACAGAAATGCCTATATTAGTATTTCGGTGAATGATTAGGATTGTAGCCTAGGCAAGTTGACATGTAAAACTGACTATCACAGTCGAGCCCTTGTCAACTTGACATCTTCACAGACTACCTTAAACATACTTTATCTTCAGATAAAGGCAATAACAAAGTTATACTCATAGCTAAGATGCTGCAAGTATTCTGCATACAACTGAAAACATGCTAACACTTTCCTCAATGGCTATAAAGTACTTGGATGATGTTTTCTTTAATATCTCCTAGTTTAAATACTGTAATACAAAGCTAACTATCACTATTGCATCTTATGTTAGATGGTCAGGGAATAGAAGATAGAAGAAAATAAAATTCTAATTAGCATTCATATAAAGATATGCATTATAAGGAATGGATACTCATAACTGTTATGGTCTTAGTTCTGCAAGTAGTCACATAGTGGTAAGTGGACTTTGTTAACTGAGGAATACCTTGTTTTATTGTGCTTTACTTTGTTGTGCTTTGTAGGTCTTGTCTGTTTGACAAATTTAAGGTTTGTGGCAACCCTGCATCAAGCAAGCTTATTGGTGCCATTTTTTCAACAGGGTGTGTTTACTTCATGTGTCTGTGTCACGTTTTGGTAATGCTTGTAACATTTTGAACCTTTTCATCATTGTTATATCTATTCTGGTGATCGATGATCAGCGATCTTTGATGTTACTATTATAACTGTGTTGGGGTTCCATGAATTATGCCCATACAACATGGTAGATTTAATCAACACATGTATGTATGTTCTGATGGCTCCATCACCCAGCCATTACCCTACCTCTCTCTCTCTCCTTAGGCCTCCTTATTTTCTGGGACACAATATTAAAATTTGGCCAATTAATAACTATACAATGGTCTTTAAGTGTTCGAGTGAAAGAGTTATACATCGCTCACTTTAAATCAAAGGTGAAAATGATTAAACTTAATGATGAAGGAATACAGAAAGCCAAGATAGGTAAACATTAGGCTTGCATCGAACAGTCAATCTGTGAATTTAAAAGAAAAGTTCTTGAAGGAAATTAAAAGTACTATTCCAGTGAACTCATAAAAGATAAGAAAGTGAAACAGCCCTATTGCTGATAGAAAGGAAGAAGTTTCAGTGGTCTGAATGGAAAATTGAACCAGTCCAAGTCTCATCCAGAGTGAAGCCCTCTATTCAGAGCTGTGAAGGCTGAGCCATGTGAAGAAGCTTCAGAAAAAAGTTTGAAGCTAGCAAAAGTTGGTTCATGAGGTTGAAGGTAAGAGACAATCTTCATAACATGAAAGTACAAGATGAAGCATGCAAATGCTGATATAGAAACTTCAGCAAGTTATTTAGAATATGTAGATAAGATAATTTATGAATGTGGATACACTGAACAACAGATTTTTAGTGTAGACAAGACAATCTTCTATGTAAAGAAGGTACCATCTAGGACTTTTATAGTTGGAGAGAAGTCAGTTTTATGCTTTGAGGTTTCAAAGACAGATTGGCTCTCCTGTTAGGGAGTAATGCAGCTGGTGTCATTAAGATGAAGCCAATGCTCATTTACTATTCTAAAAATCTTAGGGCCAAATCTATTCTGCCTATGCTGTAGAAATGGAACAACAAAGCTTAGGTGACAGCACAACTGTTTTTAGCATGGTTTACTGAATATTTTAAGCCCACTGTTGAGACCTACTACTCAGAAGAAAAGATTCCTTTAAAAATATTATTGCTCACTGACAATGTACCTGGTCACCCAAGAGCTCTGATGGAAATGTGAAAGGAGATTAATGTTTCTTCCATGCCTCCTGTTACAAAATCCATTCTACAGCTTATGGATCAAGAAGTTACTTCAACTTTCAAGTATTATTATTTAAAAATACTTTGTGTAAGGATATAGCTGCTGTAGGTATTATTTTATTTGATGGATCTGAAAAAAGTAAATTGATCTTCTGCAAAGATTTACTGTTCTAGATGTCATTAAGAACATTTATAATCCATGGAAGAGGCAGGAATAGCAACATTAACAGGAGTTTGGAAGAAATTGATTACAATATTCATGTATGATTTTATGGGTTCTAAGTCCTAGTGGAAGAAGTAACTGAAGATATGATGAAAATAAAACTATAGTTAGAAGTGGAGGCTGAAGATGTGACTGAATTGCTATGATCTCATAATTTTAAAAAATAAGGATTTATTTCCTAGGAATGAGCAAGTGTTTTCTTGAGATGGAATCTACTGCTAGTGAAGATGCTATAAATATTGTTGGAATGAAAGCAAAAGAACTTTAGAGTATTATATAAACTTAGCAGATAAAGTAGCGGTAGAGTTTGGGAGGATTTATTCCAATGTTGAAAAAAGTTCCATTGTGGGTCAAATGCTAATAACCAGCATCAAATGCTACAGAGAAATCTTTCTTGAAAGAAAGAGTCAATTGATATGCCAAACTTTACTGATATCTTATTTTAAGAAATTATGATAACCACCCCAATCTTCAGCAAACCTGATCAGTTAACAGCCATCAACACTGAGACAAGACCTTCCAATCTGCAAAAAAAGATTGTGGTGCACTGAAGACTCAAGTGAGCATTAGCATTTTTAGCAGTAAATTATTTTAAATTGAAGCATATATCTTTAATATATTATGCTTCTGAACACTTAGCAAAAGTTTCGTATGGACTGGAAACCAAAAACATTATGTATTTTATTGCAATACTTGCTTTATTGCAGTGATCTGAAACTGAACCTTCAATATCTGAAAGATATGCCTATACCTTCTTTGCCTCTTAATTCATAAGGCATGAAGACACCAAAGTGGCCAGATAACAATCTCAACTTCAAAGGAAACATTGCTGTGTTTTCTAGTGAAAGCATTTCTCCCTTAGGAGCCTAAGATATTTATACTAGCAGAGTACATGGGCCACTAGGGGTGATAGTGAGTGAAGTCACTACCATTTCCAACCCTTGACTCTTTTTTTTTTTTTTTTTTGGAGACAGAGCCTCAAGCTGTCCCCCTGGGTAGAGTGCTGTGGCATCACTGCTCACAGCAACCTCCAACTCCTGGTCTCAAGCGAGTCTCCTGCCTCTGCCTCCCAAGTAGCTGGGACCACAGGCGCCCGCCACAATGCCCAGCTATTTTTTTTGGTTGCAGCCGTCATTGTTGTTTAGCAGGCTCGGGTTGGATTTGAACCTGCCACCTTAGGTGTATGTAGCTGGCGCCTTAGCCACTTGAGCCACAAGTGCCGAGCCCCAACCCTTGACTCTTGAATCTATTAATACCAGGTGAGGAAGCAACAGCGCCATATAATTTGATGCTGATGTAGAGCATGCATGGCTTCCTGAGAACATTAGCCCAAGCCCCACTTGTACTGTCACCTAACTGGCACTATAATTGTGTCTTCAGAAGGCCATTCCTATCTTCTGTCAAGCCAGCTACTTTGGGATAATTAGAAACACTGTAAAACTGGTGAATTCCATAAGCATGAGCCCATTGGTGCATATCATGTCCTGCTCTGTGAAGTGAGTTCTTTGATCAGAAATAAAACTGTGTGAAATGCTATCATGGTGGACAAGTCACTGTGTCAGTCAATGGATGGGCTATATGGAAGAAGAAGCATTATAGACAGGGAAGGCACATCTACATCCGAAGTAAATGTATGTTATAGTTTGGAGCCAAGCACTATCCCTTCCATTTCAGAAGCAGTAAAAGATACTCAATGAGCCACCTGGTAGTCAGCTAATCACTCACTCTGGGGAATGTTGTCATACTGTGAGCTCAGTGTGGGGTTTTGCTGCTGGCAACTGGGCATTCAGCAATGGCTATATCTAGATTGTACTTGTGGATATCTATGTTATAGAGTCCATGTTTAACTTTCGTCCCTTTTTCCATGGCCACTTGGCTCATGAGTCCATTGGGATGACAGGAATGGCTGAGGAAAGAATCTGGCTGGTATCTACAAAACAAGTTATTTTTACACTTTATTATTAAAATTTTTCTTTGCTAATGTCACATTTTTGGTAAGCATTCACAAGGGATACAAATATCTTGTCTTTCTTTGCCTATTTAGAGAAATCTATCCACTTACCTTTTTCTTCAGACATTATCATTAGTTTTCCAATCATGTTTCTTTTAGGTCCCTGACCATTTAGCCAAATCACTTGCCATAGCCTATAAATTAGTATAGACTTGTACTTCTGGCCTATTTCTCTTTCCTATGAACAGCCAAGTGGGCTACTCAAAGTAATGCATACTAGAGGATTTGCCTTCATCACTATCTTTTCAGAGATGTCTCAAAAATATGCTGTAGCGTTCTAACTGTTCATTTGTTGGTAGCACCTGAGGAACACTCAGAGCCAAATCACAATGTTCTCATCCTCATTTAACTGCTCATAGGAAGCACCTCATGAGGCCATAGATGCAGGCTGAAATAGCAAAGGTAATGAGGCAGGAGTCATAGCATGGGCATTTGGGCCATTTTCTCCTTCAAATTACTTGTGCCTCCAGGTCCTGCATGAGCCCAGTCTTATATACACCACATCCATTTGATAACAGATGTGATCTTCTTTTTTCTTTCTTTTTTTTTTTATTGTTTGGGATATATTGAGGGTACAGAGAATTAGGTTACACTGATTGGTTTGTTATATAAAGTCCCTTTGGGGGTGTTCTTCCCCCCAAAAGTGTGCTATACACTGTGTCCCCTGTCCTCTTCCCCTCTCCCCACTACCTCATTCCCCTACCCCCTTGTATTAACTCATCTTCTGCCTTCAAATTAGAACTGAGTACACTGAATTCTTGCTTATCCATTCTTGTGATGCTTTACTAAGAAGAATGTGC
>CAUYQV010033696.1:0-44027 GCA_963574575.1 Galagoides demidoff | reverse complement strand
CACTATTCACAATAGCACAGATACGGATCCAATCTGTGTCCACCAATGAATAACTGGATAGAGAAAATGTGAGGTGTATATATGTACAATGGAATACTATTCAGCCACAAAGAATGAAATCGTGTCTTTAGAGGCAACATGGATAGAACTGTAGGCCTCAAGTGGGAACTAAATAACATGTACACTTAGTGAATTAATAGACATTGGAGATTTGGGAGGGTGGGGGTGGTGAGGAGTACAATGTACCCCATGTTTGCATTAATGTATACAGCTATCAATTAATAAAAAAAAAGAAGAAGATTACCAGCAGTTATAGTAGATTTAATAGCAATGATACTTTCTAGTATCCACATATGAAAATGAATTTTTTGTGTCTTTAGGGGGAAATATGTTTTAAATTCTTTCTGACAAAAGAAACATACACATGTGTTCACACATATATGGGACAAAACACTGAAACACTTAGGTACCTGGTTTCTGATTAATTCACATGTCAAATATATCCATCTAATTGCCATAATCAAGTTGCTGTAAAATTATTTTATAATATGTTTTTAAGCAAAAATTTATTCTAATGGTCATAAATACCTAATGTTTAAGATACAGACTGTAACTGCTCTCATTAACACTTTACTTTGCAGGGTGTCCAACCTGCAGCCATGTGGGCCACATGCTGATTTTATGAGGACATTTTTACTTGTATGTGGTGTCGGATATCAGTAAAACTATGCTAATCAGCTTTCATCAGTGTTTAGTTATTATCTAATGTGTGGCCCAAAACAACTCTTATTCTTCTAGTGTGCCAGAGAGAAAAAAAATTTGGACAGGCCTTTAGGCATTTCTTGTATAATTGACATTTTATGATCTTAATTAAGGATTTAATCTAACTTTTGAACTACCCTGTCAGGAAATCATGTGTGCAGGTAATGTTACAGGTCTACAAAATACTATATATCCTTTAGCTTTGCTTTAGTTGGAGAGCCAATCTTGGCATTAAAATTTACTTTCTTCAAAGATTAATTTCACTAAAGAAAAAAATGATAGTATAGTGATTGCAATTCTTTTTTTTAATTCTTTACAAAATGTAACTGTGTACATTAATGGATTTCTGGGGTACAATGTGCTGATTTGATATACAATGTGGAATGCTTACATCTAACTTATCCTTCTTGAGTTTTTGATGTCTACTGTGGATTAAATGTGTGCTTCAAAATTCATACGTTGAAACTTAATTTCCAATGTGAGAGTAGTAAGATGGAGACATTTAGAAGGTCATGAGAGAGAATGGGAGCTCAGGGATGGCTGTAGTGCCTTATAAAGGATGGGGGAGGCTCCCTTCCTTCTCTTTCATCTGCTATGTGAGGACACATGTTCATCTCCTCCAGAAGATGCGCCATCACGGAAGCAGAGAGCAGCCCTTTCCAAACATCAAATCCACTGGCCCTTGATCTTGAACTTCCCAGCCTTTAGAATTAGGAGAAATAAATTTCAGTAGCTTATAAATAGTCCAGTCTGTGGCATTTTGTTATAGCAGCATACAAGACAATAGACTTTTTAAAAAATATCTTCCCTAAAGGTTTAATTCTCATTTTGTCTCAATGAAAATACCATCACCAGCACAGGATTTTTATTTTGGGCACATAAAGATGGCAGATGCATGAATTTCACGTTGCTATAGCAGATATTTTTCAGTGACAATATGTTACCTCTATGAATTTTACAATTACTATTTGAGAATAAGTAGAAAAATGTTGAGTCAATAAAGTCATGCCTATAGTTCCAATGTCATACTGAAAGTTCATTTTAACTTTAAAAATCCTGGACTGAACTGTCGTGAAAACCACGATGATTTTCTCATGCGTAGTCACACTACATTCATAATCTGTTTGTGAGCTAGGAGTGAATCACCAGCTGGAAATTGCCTATTTCTGATTTTAAAACATACAGTTTTACATGAGTATGTTTTGTCTGTTTTAAGGGGTAAATTTCCACATTTAACATCCATGTAATTGAATGTATCTCCCAGTCAATGTATCTAAAAATGACTGTCAGCTATACAGCTATCATGAAGCATTTTTCAATGCACATGAATATAAAAATTTAAGAACAGATGTTACCCTTGTCACTAGCTTTGAGAAATATGCATGATTCATTGTGCATATGTTTAGCTTAATTGACATTTATTATGTTAAAAGATACTAAAATTCAACACTGAATTAAAAGACATGAAATAGAGCAGAATCTAAACAAAGCTTAAAAGCAATGAATTTGTTGAGTATTTATCATCTAAAGCTCTAAAGCAATGACCAGAATGGTACATTGGCTGGTGAGGCAAAAACCCAGTACTTTAACAGACCTAAGAAGATACTTTCAGGTACAGCTACGCCTTTCTTTAAAAGCAGTCTTCATCCTGAGAGGTCTGACCGTGTCTTTGGCTGGACGTCACAGAGTGACACTCACACAAACCCAGCTGGTGTAACTACTCACCCAGGCTGTATGGCAGGGTTGGTGATTGTTCCCAGGCTACAAACCTGCACGCCGGTACTGCACTGAACACCATAGGCAACTGTAACTCAGTGCTGAGTATTTGTGTATCCAGATGTGTCAAAACATAGAAAACATATGGTAAAAACAGAGTATTATAATCTTATAAAACCACCACTCTACATGTCGTCCATCATTGACTGAAATGTTATTGTGTGGCACGTAACTATAACAGTTGTGTTTTGTTACAAAGATATTGCAAGAAGATTACATACCATATGGCATCTAATAGGAGTGAAGGCACCAAAAAATGTCAAATTCTCCCCAGTAGAGATAAGAAATCCATAGCAAGGAAAGACTGGGGTGACTGCCTGATGCATAACCTAGATCCATTTTTAAGGCATCAAACATTAATTATAAATTTTCTGGCTATTTTGACAAAAAAAACTATTTAATTTATAAAATGATTTAAATCTGGAGAAGAAAACTAGAGAAAATTCTGATGCATCCGGTTTTTGACATGCTTTAAAATTATAACATATTATAAAGATCAAGGTCATGAGTATAAATTATAAAAAGCAGCATATCACTATAAAGCTAAAAATTACTACAGGATCTTTATATTGTGACCAAACTCATAATTCTTTTACTCATATGAATTTTCAAATTGTATACCGATTTAAACATAGATTTTGTGCACAAATAAAAGTTAATTCCATGTTTAGTTTTAACCTAAAAAGCAATTCCTAAGAATGAGACTATCCTTGGTGCTCTGGCTGAGCATCCTCAGAGCCTGGATGAATGTCAGGGCGGTTGATAGAAAGCTAAGTAAAAGTTTGAGGAGACGGAGGATCCCTGAGCTACCAGGGATCTTGGTTCAGCGTTATGACTTGTAGAATGGACATCAACAACATAGAAGACAGATCTTTTTATAGGAAAAGTTCTATCATTTTAGCTCTTTATAGCGCAGAGAAAATTAATCTGTAGAAAAATGTGGGCACCAATGACTTTGAATTAAAAACTATAGCAATAGGGTAGTGCCTGTGGCTCAAAGGAGTAACGCGCCAGCCCCATATGCTGGAGGTGGCGGGTTCAAACCCAACCCCGGCCAAAAAACTGAAAAAAAAAAAAAAACTATAGCAATGAATTAGACTCTAAAATGAAGTTCTTAAAGGACTATTAAAAGAATACCTTAATCAATTATTTTTCTTATATTTTCCTTTTATTTATGCACATGAGTGACACAAAATCTATATTTCAATAAATATACAATTTGAAAATTCATATGAGTAAAAGAATTATGAGTTTGGTCACAATATAAAGATCATTAATATGTAACCATGCTATATTACAAATTAATAAATAATCATTAATACATATACTGCTACATGTACTGATAGCATAACTAACAAAAATAACTAATGTCCATATGTGCTAGACAGTGTGAAGTGCTTTGCATACATTAATTAACTGTCATCATTACAGAATCTGATGGGGTAGTTGTATCATTATCATCATTGTCAGATGAAGAAGATGAGATGCAGAGATTGCATACCTTACTGAAGTTAAACAATTAGCACTGTCATTCTAGAATTTGAATCCAACTAGTCTACTTCCAGAATAAGAAAGGTAATAAGCAATGCTGATTAGCATGGCTACTATTGCAGGATAAATACAATTATAAAAAAGGAACAATTCACTCTCCTTGAGGTAATTAAAAATGACTAAATAAGGAAATCAAGTTTAAATTGATTTAAAGATTTAAAAGAAATCTACACCTATTTATTTGCCCAGTTATCAGACTATACACATATACCATGGGGTTCTGCCTTTTTTAGGAAACAAATATGTACCTCATAGTGGAAATGGTATTACTTTAAAATCTCAGCTGCTGATCCCATGTGTCACATACACACGCCCCAGGCCAACATTTATAATTATGGATAATTATGGTCACTGTATGTTTGGATTTCAGGAAATATTACTAATTCCAATATTCATTTCAGTCCTCCTTTACTGTTTTTAAACTAAAAATTAGGAAAAGCATTTCAACTATGTGCACATGAGCATTGCACCTGTGTGACAGCACATCAGATGCCATCCTGCTTTCCAGCTGGACTGAATAAATACTAAAACATCCCAAACTTGTAAATTCAAAAAAAAATCTATTATCGTGGAGCTATTGGTTCAGGCCAGTGCTTTCACAACAACTTTCTAGATTACAATTACTCTTTTAATAACAAAAACATCCCATTTGTGTCTATTTCTGTGATAAGACACCTTTGCAAGTGGGAAGCTCGCATTCCAAGTTGCTGCTCCTTAATTTCAACTGAGTATGTCTTGTTCTTTTGGAACTTTTTGGAAAGTTCTTTTCCAAAAATTCTGGGGAAACCCATGATCATCCTTTATCAATTGATTAGTTGATTAGGGATTACATTTATTCTGTATAACAATATTATAAAAATATCTATTTTGACCACTGTGGTCTGGTTTTAATTAAAAGCTGTTTTGAGACACTCTAATTATAATTTAGACAGGCTGTCCCCTCAGGGTCTATTCCTGAGAATGCTCCTGGAAAATAACATACATTAAGAATAGGATGGGGTCAAGGTCTCATGACCTCACTAGCAACCAAGAAAGGTAAATATTGTAAAGAGGGGAAAAGATTTAAGTTTTATGTTTCACCCACAGATCTCAGGACTCCGGTGTACATTTTGGGTGCTAATGTGAAACCTAATAAAGGTGATGCAAAAAGAAACAAGGTGCCCCATCTTTTAAATTTCAAGATGTTGCTTTAGCAGCCCCATAGGCTAGATAATTACTAGTGTATTTAAGTTTCTGGAAAATAAAACAAAGTAAGCGTACAAGGCTCTTAAATTACACTCCTAAATTTTTATTCATCATTCAGTAGATCAAATGTTCCAAAGCACATTCTTTGAAGAATTTAAAGACTAGCTCCTCCACAGGCTGGTAAGACATACGTCTTTCTCTCTCCACTGCAGGTGAGAATCACCATCTGAGGTTTATGTTACCAGCGTCCAGACAGGATGCTTTAGTCGAGAAGGAAAGAATGTGAATGATGAGAGCCAGAAGCCAGCACACCACTTTCACGTGCCCTGATGTTGTTTTAAAGCATCATCCTTCTATATTTTAAAGCACTGAATGCTTTTGAATCATCTCTCTCCAGCTAATGTGAAGAAAAAGAAAGAAAAAAGCCTGTATACAGGACTTCTGTCTATAGCAGAGATTTAAACTGGCCAAGTTATAGCTATAAGAAAACAGCAAATCATTGCTAGATATTTCATGTCAGTGTATTGTGGGGAGAAAACATATAACTTGTTTTTATTCTGATGTAAAATGATACAGTTGTATGAATAAACTGGTTTTAAGGGAGAAATGTTAACATAATTTTATATAACTTCTGCGATTCCTTTTCCCCAGCAACTTAGCCCTTGACTGATGGCACTGAAGGAGCATCTGAACGTACATGCTTATAATGTATTGACAGTCAGTTCCACTTAGTGCAGCATTTTATTTTCCCAACAAGGGCAATATTTTCTTCTATTTTCCTCTGAGGATAGTTGGTACAACCTGAGACTTTAGAGTTGGTAGTAAAATGCTAATTGAGGAGTCAGTAAGAGACATGATGTCTGGGTGTGGACTATCTATGACATAAAATATAGAGGCATGTTTATGAGAGTCTTTGGAAATCAAGGAATGATTCTTGATAACAGAAACTGTGTGATTAAACCTAAATAAGAATAACTTCGAATTCAGCTTAGTCACAAGGAAATAATCATGCTTTTTGTTTTCCATTGGTAGCATATGAAAATTTAGATGAGAGTATTTTTTCCCTAAGTTGGGTGTAAATAGTATTGTTAGGTTGTTTATATTTTTGAAATTGGATTTAATACTGGTAGAATAAATGCTATTAATAAAATCTCTACTATAAGTTATCAATTATATAGGAAATGATGCTCTAATAATCAGGAATTTGAACAATCAAAAAGATGAAATGTGTACAGAAAAAAAGTTTCTCCAGAGTTTTTTTCCCAGAAAATATATCCCAAACTGTTGGCTGAAAAAAAAAAACAAAAAGTGGTAAAATTAAGGCCGTCATATCAGATGATGTCTGCTGCTCTCATCTGTCACAAAACCTCCTTATTTGTATACACTGATATGTACATTTTATAGTTTGTACGTTCAAATACTAAACATTGGGGGAAATGCCCTCATAAAAGCTAGGCAGCTAGCTAGAGAGATTCTACCTGTGTCGAGGGGGAAGCTAACACAAAATAAACTTTTTTTTCTTTTTGAGACAAGATCTCTGTCTGTTGCCCAAGCTACAGCGCAGTGGGCATGACCACAGCTCTCTGCAGCCCCAGACTCCTGGGCTCAAGTGTTCCTCTTGCTTCAGCCTCCTGGTTAGTTGGGACTATTGGTATAAGCCACCATGTCCAGCTAATTTTTTTGAATTTTATTATTTTTAAATTTAACCATATTCTTTTTTTAATTCATGGAAATAAAAAGAATAATTACAACCTGTACTTCCCCTGGGTACCCTCCCCTGAACAGTGAAAACAGCTGAAAATACAATTTCCCTCAGGTCTCTCTGAGGAATTTGTAAGATTTACATAAATTCAGCAGGGACCACAGTAAGTGTGTTTTAATCAGTGGGAAGGATTTTTATTTATTTTATGGCTTTCTCCTATGCAAATACATTCCTCGTAAGACACAATTTCAATTTTCTGAATTTAAACATATACAAGGGCCATGTGCATACTAAGGCGGATGCTGGGCTGTATCTGGAGACAGGACTTGGGCTTTAATCAACTTGGATATTTTATATATTGAGGAATGCACATTCCTTCTTAAGATAATTTCATAATAAAGCCACTTACTATTTTTTCAAACAATTAGAAATGTCACAACGTTAGCTGCAATAAAACTTCTAACTAATATTGCTGGGGAGATGTCCTGGGATGTATGAAAAGGGGTCCTCAATTCATTTTGGCTGAAACCATGAGGAGGACGTTTATAGTCTACCAAACAAGAAGCTTGGAAACACGATGGCCTCAATAAAGTTGTGGCAAAGCTCTGGAGCTCCTGCACATTTCTCTCTGTCCTGGTTGATCAGTCAGCTTCATCCTAAATCTCACAGCAAGAAGGTGACTGCAGTCCTAAGGGTCAAATCTGCGGACAGTGCAGGAAGCAAGGCCACCAGACCAGGAAGAGCAGGGTCAGCCCCCAGAGTGTTCTCTTTGTAGTTTCGAGTCTTCCCTAACTGGAGAGGGAAGGTCACGAAGAAGGGTTTCATTTCAGGATCAAACAGATGCTGAGAAGTCAAATTCCACAACCTCGAGCTCTTAATCCTGGGATATAACACGAGGATTGGAGCTTTCTTGGGAAGAAACCTAGGGTTTTAAGAACAGTATAAATTTAATAAATACTATTTATAGATTAAAAAAGAAATTGATTTAGTTTTCAACTCTCAATTACTAAAGAAAAACATTCTCTTTTCCAAACAAATGGAAACATCTGACTGATAAATATTCTAGGATGGCTAATAAGTAGCAGCACCTGAAAGACAAGGACATTGCCTGCATCAGTGACTTGCTCTGGGATGATTCAGTACAGCCTGAAGTCTAGGATGTTAAACGCCTCCTGGAGGATTTGCACTTGAGTTTTCATTGCCACAGTCAATGTAATAAGCTACTATCTAACGTAGTCATGACATTTTGCTACACTCTGTGCGTGTTGCTCAATGAAGAATACGTACTATCAGGTTTTGATACAATACAGTGAAAACAAACATTTTAGAAAATGAATAATATATATTTTAATATATATTATAAAAGTGCTTGGACTAAAATGCGATCTAATAATAGTTATGGTGCATAGCTTTTAATCAACTTGCTTCTGAGATTCTTCCTGTATCAACACGGGAGCAAACACAGATTAACCGTTTACTTAATTTACAAAAAGAAAATGATCAAATGAAATTTTCCAAACTAACCCTTCCCAAACAGTGAACACAACTGAAAATATAATTTTCCTCAGGTATCTCTGAAAGATTTGTGGAATTTACACAAACTCAGCAGGGAATCATGTTAAGTGTGTTGCAATCATCAGGAGTGTTCCATATTTTATAGTTTTTCCCCTTACAAAAATACTCCTCAGAAGTTATATTTTAAGTTGGGTGAGTTTTTTTCTTTTTTTTTTTTTAAATACAAGTGCCATGTCTGTATTAAAGTTGAAGGCAAATGCATGAAAATTACTCATAATTTTAAAGGAAACGTTGCCTGGATGCCACATTCCTCCCTTTTAGGGGAAGTAATGAGCTTTGATAATAACTTAGGCTTTGACTTAAACATTTTTCTTGCTGGTTAATCTTGAAGCAGTATTTCTAATATGTCACTTGAGAAGCAAAAGAAGAAAAAAAAACATAAATGAGAGAGTAAAAATAAGGATTTGTTTTCCACATTACTTGTAGAAACAGAAATTTGTCTGACAGACTCTAACGGCAATGGCAGGTAGAGGAGAAACCACTGTCCACGTGTGGCAGCAGTGAGAGCAGAGGCCAAGAAACAGAAGTAAACATCCTGTCAGACCTGGGGCTTAAACTCTAAAGAGGTCAGCACGTCATCTTATAGTCTCAAATTACAGTGAACATAGCAATAACCAATTCCTATCAACTTGCTCCCACAAACTGGTGATCAATCTGTCTTTCAAGTCACAGGCAAGATTTAGAACCCCTAGGACTGAGACCTGGTGTACAAAAATTGTCTGGGAGCAGAAGATTCTGAAGAGACGTGCTCTGGCTTTCCTGAAGCTTTTCTTTGTGCTGATGTAATTAATGGCACTGGGAAGAGTCAAACCCTTCAAAATACTGTTCTTTGCTGAAGGGACACTGAGCCAGGAATTCAGTGTTTAGTACAGTTTGTTGGATTAAATCTTAATCTAAAACTCTGTATCCAAAAGAGGATGAAAAGTATCAAAACATTGGAGTGAGTTAGTTTTTGAGTAGTTTATCAATTTATTTTCTGAGCACAAAGCCCAGTGATAGTTATATCTCCAGTAAGTAAATTTTCTATTTCTGGGTTTGGAAAATGAAAAGTTCAGGGTCTATGTCACAGATTTAAAAGGCCTTCTGCTTCCACAAATATGAGTTAAAAATGTAAAATCCCTACAGAGAAACATATGAGGAAAAGTTAGTGAACTTGAGGTAGATAAAATTTCTTGAAGAGATTACACAAAAACTGTGAGGTCTAATATAAGTTTTCAAATAAATCCTAAAAAAAAGTGCTTCATACCTTGGTGCTGAAGATCTATGGCCACATTCCAGGTCCTCCACTTGGGAACCTAAGAACCAACGCTGGTGCCTAGTTCACTTTTCAAAGCAATTTTGGAACACTTTTTCTAAAATGCCCATCAGAGCTATTATGGTACATCTGAGCACCTTTTCTACAATAAGTTCACAGACTTGATTGTCCAACCTCATAGGATGACAGCTCTGACGGCCATTCCAGAGAGAGTTCCCAAATCCTCTGAAGCATACACTAAGTGCAAGGGGAGTATTTTGAAGGTGGCTGTGGTGATATTCAGAAGTGAGTTATGCAGCACTTTTTTAATTGTCTGAACTCAAATACTTATTTTCTTTTTTGAATTTTGCTTTCAATTGCCTTAGTTTTAAGGTTTTTTTTAATTTTCTTTTTTTCTTATTTATTTATTTATTTTACTGAGACAGACTCTCACTTTGAGGCCCTCAGTAAAGTGCTGTGGCATCATAGCTCACAGCAACCTCCATCTCTTGGGCTGAAGCAAGTCTCTTGCCTCAACCTCCCAAGTAGCTGGGACTATAGGCGCCTGCCACAATGCCTGGCTTTATTTTGTAGAGATGAGGTCTCACTCTGGCTCAGGCTGGGCTCAAACCATCATGCTTAGGGCAATCTACCCGCCTCAGCCTCCCAGAGTGCTAGGATTACAGGCGTGAGCCACTGCCCAGCCTGAACTCATATACTTATAAAATCACTTTTTGAACAAAGGTATAAAATGGTCAGTTAGCACATGCTTAGCACAGTCTTTTTTGGCATATGAGGTGACTGGTCCAGGACAGTCTCCAGCTCCCGGGGATAACAAAATCCCTGGATGTTCAAGTTCTTATATAAAATGGAATGGTATTTTCATATTACTGACAAACACATACTCCTATATAATTAAAATCATCTTTGGATAACTTATAATACCTAATGCAATGTAAATAGTTGATACACTACATTTCACATTTACATTATTTTATAGTTATTTATTTTTATTCAAATATTTTTGCTGCATTGTAGGTTGAATCTGCTGAGGCAGAACCTGCAGACATAGAGAGTCTATTGTATATTAGTGGTAAATTGCAGATTAGGGCTGTGCCTGTGGCTCAAAGGAGTAGGGTGCCAGCCCTATATACTGGAGGTGGCAGGTGGACCTGGCTCTTTACCATCTAATTAGCATAGCATGGGTGGAGGAAGGGGAAACTATTAATGTAAGTAACATAATCTGTTACAATAACATAGCCCCAACCAAACACCCCTAAAAAGACAGGGAAACAATAACCAATCCTGCCAGGAGAAGGCAGGACAAACTAGTAAGTGAAGGGGGGGCGGTTGAAAAGCTGGGGCCAGCCCTGAGGAAAACCTTTATAAATTAAAAAAACAAAGCACAGAGTCAGAGAAGGTTAACATGGGAATGAATTTATTTAAAGGCAAAGGAACCACTGTGCAGAGGGCAGGTGCTGACCGGAGAAAGGGGTCATGAGAAGGCAGGGGAAGTCATCTTTCCTGCAAAGTGTACGATGCTGTGCCTGAGACTAATTTTAGAATTACAACCTTCTACAACAGGTGTTACTCATGCACCAGCGCCTTATCTCTAGTGCTGGCCAGGGCCAGGGTGGAAGACTCAAATGCTCCCCAGGAATGCCAGGTCTGAAGGATTTGCAGGAGGGTGGAAAGAGGGTTGTTGTGACTATGCAGTTTGCTTTCCTGCCTGCTTTCCACCACATGGGGAGAAGTAGAGATGAGAAATAAAGATTAAGAAAGAATATCACATTAGGTAAAGGTAGCTTTAAGGTAGGTAAGAAGTAGACATTTGAGTAGGGCTTGGTGAGCCATTCATCCCAACCCTCTACTTAACTTTAAGTTTACTTAAGTTAAAGACAAGTTAAGCCTTGTCTTAACTTTATAGAGCTTTTTTGTGTCTTTCAACAAACTCTAAACACTCTAACATGGTGTGCCCTCTTTATTTTGTCCTGGTTGTCCAGTCTGCTTGGAAGGGCTGTGTCAGCTGAGAGCCTCTAGCCAGGATGCCCCTGGTGTGGCTTGGGTCTCCCTGGACAGTGGCGTGTGGACTGATAGGCCCAGAGGGGGCAAGCAGGCTTTTCTCCAGCTCTCATTTCACAAGGGAGGATTAATTCTGTTCTGGGAGTGGTCCGAAGCCTGGAGCTTACGCTGGCCTGTCCCAGTCTGTTTCTGTGGCTTTGTATTAGTGTTGTGTCTTTCAGTTCTTTATTTGACCATCCAACAACCTGCTGTTTCTTGTGCACACAAAAGGCAGCAGCAGGCTCAGATGGCAGAGTCTTTCTCCACTGCTGGAGACCGACCTATTCCTCTTTCTGGAAAGTATGCCTAGATGGCACCTCCTTGCTGCGTTTTCATATTGCTGAGCTGATTCTCTGAGACCTGTTGTGTAAAAGCAGTAATCCAGTCATGAGGGTTCCACTCTCATGATCTAATCACCCCTCAAAGGCTCTACCTGCACTCCCACACTATGGCGGTTAGGATTTTAACATACGAATTTGGGGGCAGTGTAAACATTCAGATCATGGCACTGATATCCATTGGAATGGTGCCTGCATCCATCTTGCCTTTGTCTTTAAGCACGCTCACCCAGCCTATGCTAAGTGGAATCTCATTAACTCCCTAATAGTGACACAGTAGACTGGGTCAGAGCAAGACCTTCTCACTTCCTATACTTTGGCCCTCCTTACAGTCACATTCTGGACTTAATTTTAGTGCATTCTGCCTTCTAGTTATGGGAGAAGAGTCTCTTTAAATGCACCATAGTAGATTTTTTCACTTTGCTATAGTAAATCAAGCAGATGGTTAATCTGAGTCTGCAATTTTCATTTTCAAAGATTTTAAAACCTTTAAAAAGTCCATAACTGTCATGGCCACTATCATATCCAAGTGCTACACTAGTGCTTTAACCAATGCTGCATTTTTCATTTGTACTTCATTATAATCAACCATCAATCAGTTTTTAGTAACTGTGATCTCATTACACATTGAGGGCTTATCAATATTCTAATTTTTTGGCCAGTGCCAGGATTGAACCTGCCACCTCCAGTATATAGGGCTGGTGCCCTACTCCTTTGAGCCACAGGTGCCACCCACAGTATTCTAATTTTTATCTGCAGTAGGCCCAGATTCTCTTCTGACCATTCAGTGGTCCTGCTCCTGAATGCCACTATGAGGAATTTCTTCTAAGAGAATCAATGCATTTAGTTTGGACAACCACAAAAATCAAAGTTTGAGACAAGGGATTGCTGGCAAGTGGTTAAATTAGTAAGTAATTAAAAGGAACATAACTGAAGGTATTAAAAAATAGAGAAACATATAAGAAGGGAAACCCAGTCCAAGAATGCGTATCGAGCTAATTACTATTGTGGGTAATTAGGACTCGGTGTGGCTGGGGATCTCTGGAAAGCAGTGCAAAATAAGCCTCAGATATGTCTGCATGAAACAAAGAAAACAGATTTTCAACAATTATCTCTTGCCTAATACTGACCAAAACAATAGGGAATAAAGAGCACCTTACATTTATATATTTGCATAACTTCTAGAATTTGCAGGCACTCCTATAGTTATACTTTGTGCATCCTCAGAGCAACTCCAGGAATAGCAAAGAGACAAATGACAAAAGTAGCCAGAGGACACCATGTTCACCTCAGTGCCGTAGCAACGGCTCAAAGGAAAGGGTGGGCTGAAGAATGTAATTCAGAGTATACAGATGACCTTGAAAATCAGTATTCTGTACATCCTTCCTGTGTGCCTATCTGGTCACTACTCATCCCAAAGATTACTACTATTCTGGGTAATAATAACTTAGATTAGTTTTGCCCATTTTTGAACTTCTTATAAATATGGGTATGTGTGTGCTGTAGTAGATACTTATAAGCCATTTGCAAAGTAGTTGTGAAATTTGCAACACTCCTGACTGTGTGTGAAGATTCCAGTTTCTCCATTTCTTTGTCAACCCTCATATCATCTGACATTTTACTTTTCACTGTTTGGTAGGTCTTTAAGCAGACTTTGAAAGTCTAGTTTGCATTTCCCAGATAAATAATAAAGTTAAATACAGTATAATGTGCTTATTGGAATTTTGCAAACCTCAAGTTTCTACCTATTTTTCTGTTGGTATATTGGTTGTTTTTTCATTGAATTATAAAATTTATAAAGGTGGTTATTCGTCCTCACTCTGACGTTGGTCACCAGTGTCGTCGATTCTTCTACTTTGTTTGCATTTGCATGTGTGGAACTTTTTATAATGACTGCTGGGAATTTTCTATGAAATTGAAAATTCTATGGATGATGCTCTCTCCCTTGACAGAGGATGTATCCTGCACTCTGGGAGTTTGGGTAGTGAACAAAATGTCAGATAACCTCAAATCTACTATAGACTGAACTGAGTTATGTTTGTTCAGAGTCCTTGTGTTAGGTAGAGATACAAAGGAAAGGAGCAGGGGATGTGCCTAGGGTGTACACTAAGGAACAGACAACTCTGCAAATTCACTAGAGTGGGCTCCCAAGAAAGAACAGATGACATATCAAGTGGATCCCCCAAGGCTGACCAGATGTTCAGTCTATAATAGAGGGTCTCCAAGGACGGATCCACCAGAAGTAGAAAAACCACAAAGTGGAAATATGATCAAGGCCACAAAAGAGGGTCTTTGGAGCAAGCTCACAGTTAAGGTAACTGTCCTTAAATGACCTACCCTCATTAACATAGTAAAAACCACACCCACCCGTCCCATGATACTTTACAAATACCATGACAACCCCAAGAAATTGTCTTACAAGATAGAAAAGGGGAGGGATCCTAACTCCATGAATTCTCCACCCTTTCCAAGAAAAATCATGACTATCCTCCACACACACTTAACAAGAAATTAAGGAATCAGCATAAAAAAACAAATCTTGTTAAACTTGAGTTCCCCTTGGCTCTGAGGCTGGCCGGTTCCTTCCCAGAATGCGCTGTGCTTTAATTAACTTCAGCACTTTACCTGCTTGCACCTGCCTGTTCTGTCATTTGTTCTGTCAGCTGGGTAACAGTAACCATTTTTCTTTTTCCTTTTCTTTTTTTTCAGTTTTCTTTGGTGGGGGCCGGTTTTGAACCCACCACCCTCAGCATATGGGGCTGGAGCCCTCCTCCTTGAGCCACAGGCACTGCCCAACAGTAACCATTTTTCTGTACTGGGAACCAAGAACCTGGGAATGAGGGGACTTGCCTTCTGGTCCCCACACCTGACACTTGTAAGATGCCGTCTCTCTCTGGTTCACCCACACTCCAAGGGTGTACTGCTTCAGGAGAAATAAGAGAGATCTCGGGCTGATTCTTAGTTCCCAGTTTGTGAGTCCTATATTCTCCTAGAATAGCCAACAACAACAACAACAGCCAACATCTCCACCCCACTTTGAAACTTTCTTTGGCTTTGCGTTTGTGTAGATGATTATGTAGATTACTGTCATACTGTCCACGATAGTTGAGTCCAGGCAATCTCTTAACAGAACAGAGGTGCTAAACATCACTTCCACATCCCTGAACGTCCCTACTCTGTGACATCTTGGCCCCTGATTTCCTGTGGACTTTGCCAGCTCTAAGATTTTGTTCTTTCTACTCCATGCCATTTCTCCAAAACATGTTGACTCCCCTTCCCATTAGCATTGCCCTCTGTCTGTCTGCTCAGGTTTCCTCCTAACCAAAAATCAGCAATGTTTTCGGGGACATGTGGCTTGCGTGTGCTTAGGCTTTCCTACATAAGCTTCCCTCTCTCCAGGACCTGGACTTTTAACTTCTAGGCAGCAGGGAAGCTCTCCAATTCCTTCGAGTAATTTTTGGTGTTTTGCTTACCTTTTCTAATTGTTCGCAGTGGGAGCATTTGTCTGTGTGACCTTCTCTCTCAGTATCCAACTGGGAAGTTTTCAAAATCAAAATCTTGATTTTATTTTTTGCTATGTCTTCCAGTAATTTCCTCTAGTAAGTGTTCCCTTTTTTTCTTTCACCTCTATTTTCAACCTTCTGAGATGAAAATGTTTTTCCTCTAACTATAAACATTTTTTGTCAACCCAAGGGAGGGAAAAACCCCAACATGTGACCTTGTCTCACACTTGAAAATAGTTCTTTTTCTTTTCCAAGGCAAGTTTATAAAAAAGTTAAAGGTTTCATGTCTGCTATCTCCATTTTTTATGTCCAATTCCCCTGTCAAACCTCTATCTCTGAAATATATTTTGCAAGTACACAACTCTGCTAAAAGTACTCTAGATCATAGATGCTTTCATAAGATTCAGAGTTCCTTTTCTTTGCAGAAACTCTTGGTCTGAAACCCCTCCATCCTTCCTTGAAACTGAAATGGTTACCCCTGTGGCTCTGAGCCGCCCTCCCAGCCCCAGACACCATGCTGGCATTTATCCTGACACTCTCTATTTCTGCCTGTATGTTTAACGCTTATCTGTTCTGAATCCGACCATATAATTTATGAATTTCACAATAAATTATGTGAAATAATTTACTGCTTTCCTTGAACAATTTAATTTTTTTCATATTTTGGTTCCAGCTACTGTATAAATGCTGATGACATGAGGGCGTGGATCTTTATCCCTTGTTTGGACTGCTATCTTGATAGCACAGTGGTTAAGGGTGAGGATTCTAGAGTTTTTATGCCTAGATGTGGGTCTTGTCTTTGCTAATTACTACTTAAGTAAACTTGAGTAAATTATTTAACCTCAATAATAATAAATAATAAAGTAACTTCTAGGATATTTGCATATTTGTGGCAATTATTCTAATATTACACTAAATCACAGGTTTGTCTGAGGTCTTTGTAGGAGCAATCTTTCTTTGGTTTGCCGCAATCAGTATATAAACACTAGGGACAGACCTGCAGTTCAATACGTACAGCTTTACTGACTCACTGCATGGATGTTAATGGCACACCAGAGGCTCTGTGGGATGTTACCTAAAACACAGGAAAAGACTGATCGCTGTCAGCTGGGAGAAAGAAGGAGTTTAAACAAAATTTAAAGAAAGCTCTGTGTGTCTGTGTGTGTCTGTGTAATAGGAAGATAAAATATAGTGTATAATGGTAAAAAGTTGACACTAAAATCATTCTTCTGGGATTCAGTCCTGGCTCTACTTCTGAGCATGCTTATGACCTTGGGAAGAAGTAGAGATTCAATATTTCAGCATCCAATTTCCTCATTCATAAGTTGGAATCAACGTATTTTATGGGAACATTTTGATAATTAAATGAGTTAATTAACGTAAAGTATTTTAAACAATGCCTAGCACAGTGGGAAGCTTTTGCTGTTAATGGCGTAGTTTTCATTATTAGTATGACTTGGTACGTGCAATGGAGATGCAAGGAGTAGCCACACCATCTCCCAAATCTCACAGGCCCTAGGAATCCAGTGGTGTCTACATGTGCCTTACAGACCCCAATCATCAGCAACAGTAGAACAGATGAATAGCATCCTTAAACAACATCTCACACAATTAGTACTCTAACACAAACAAGATTGGAATAACCTCCTACCCCGCACAAACCCCTTTTATAGCCCCTTTGAAATAAAGATAAAAGATCATTATTATAAAATACATTTCTATAAAATAGTAATGAAAAATGAAATTAAGAAAAACTTTTGAAACAATGTATAGCAGAACTATTATTCTAGGTCTCCCCCCTCCCCCACACTCTATTATAGGAAACTATTTTCCCATCCTCCAGGAAACTAGAGAAGAACGCAGGAAAACCATTAATCAGCTTTTACCCCAACCCTCAGTAGAAAAAGTCACAGACCAATTCACAGGACAAACAGTTTTCCTCACATCCCCCATGGCGGTTCGCCTTGTGGACCAGACTCCCCAGTTGGAATTCACAGATCCCGGATAAAACTGTGTTCTACAGGAAAACTCCCAACACTGAAGAGCTATCACTAGAAGTCACAAGTCCTGTCTCCCCCACCTTAAACTCACCAGGATCCCTGAAGAATCCTGTCCCTAATAAATGGGTAACATTCCTCCCTGATTTTTTCCATTTCTCCACACCTTTTCTCAGGATGCCTGGCTACTCTCACATGTTCAAAGTTGGAACCACCTCCTTGAAGCCTCTAAAACTCTGTGGCTACAGGGCACCTTCCAAGACTTTCTCCCTGAAGAAACCCCATGGTCTTACTTTTTTTTCCTTCCAGCTACCGCTCCTTTCTATTCCTCCCTTTCTCCAGTACCCGTAGACCTCAACTAATAGTAGAGTCACTAATTATAAACCTTCTCATTCTCAGTTACAGATCAGCAACTCCTTACTTCATCTCTGATTTATTGAACAATCACCTGAAAACTGCTTATGTCATCGCCCTACTAAATACCAACCACCTCAAACTGAAGAAAAATCAAAGAATTCCTATAAACACCATTCCTCTCCCCGTCCTATTCTTCTTACAGGCAGCCCATGGTCCCCTGCTCCTGTGAGAAGCAAAGAGAAGCCGTGCCCACCACCCTACCTCCTTGTAATAAACTGAAGAGGCTGGTCTGAGAGAATCAAGAGTACTTGCCCTGCCCAGGCAGGGTCAGATTCACGTCCCTCCCAGGAAATAGGAAGGCCACCAATCCTGACAGCCCTAATCCTTTAAATCCCGGTCTGCCACAGCCCACATGTGGATTTCCCCAGGTCAGGAATCTCACCCCACCTGTGAGGGGGGATAAAAGCCACTTTAACTGCGTGAACTGGATCTCTGTTTTCCTTTCATCTCGTGTCTCAGAATGATTTTATCCTTGGATCTGGAACCTTTCACCAACAAGATAAGTTGCATGATTCATAATAAATTAGGCCGTTTGCTGCTGACTTTTCTCACCTGCCAACTCCTCTTCTCAGGCACAAGTGGACAGTCTTACTCCTTTTTTGCTGAGAGTAGTTTAAGTAACAGCTTTTTTCTATCCTCTTGTTCCCAGATACTATAGAAGCAGGAAAAGCACAATGACAAGAGAACTTGTCGTTTTGTTGTGTTATTTTCTCAAACAAAAACCAAAACAGGTAATTTGTTCATAATAATAATTTCTTATTCTTATATTGAGGTTCTTTGTTAGAAGATAATAATTTTCCTTAATATTTCACCTTTCTTTCTATATCTCCTTTTAATGAGAATAGCCCCCAAATGGTAAAATTGATCTACCTACCTTCTCTATCTCTCAAATTATATTTATTATAGTAAATTAGCAATTATGTTGTTGAAATATATTAAGCATATATTTATCATAGTAAATTAATTCATATATTAATTAATTGATTATAATCGTATTAACATATATTTATTATAGTAAATTAGCAATTATGTTGTTGAAATGAATTAAGCAATATAGTAGGTAATTTCAGCATATTCATAATTGTGTTCTAAAAACAGAAGATTAATCAATACACTTTAGAAAATATTCCATAAAGAATTTTTTGAAGAAGCGAAGGAAATTTCACCCCAAATATGATTCCCTGGTATAAAGAATATTTTTAATTAAAGGCCATTCATAATCAGAAAGCCCTGGCCTCTTCTCTATATAACCTGAGTAACCTGATTTAGAGTCAGAAGGGGCTCCTGATTTCCTTACTGCACAGTAATAGAGCTGGCCCCAATATCATTTGAAGTGGGAGACCTGTCTCTCAGGTTAATCTACTTCCACCCCTCTACACACATCACCCATAGCAACCACTTGCTCCATGTTCACTTTTCACACTCTCCCCCCTCCCTTCTAAAAAGCAACTTTAAAAGTGACCATTAACAAGACCTTTGGTAATCATTTTTGTGATTCCCCCTATGTGCATAGTATTTAGAAATAAATCTTTCTCTTGTTAATCTACCATAATTATGAGGTGCTTTTTCAGAGAACCAACCAAAGGGGAAAAGGCAGGTTTCACCATGATCCCTACACTATTTAAAGGAAAACTTTTTTCACATGTCGAGAATTACTGGGTTCGAATCCCCAGCCCAGGCCCGCCAAACAACAATGATGGCTGCAACCAAAAAATGGCCAGGCATTGTGGCGGGCGCCTGTGGTCCCAGCTACTTGGGAGGCGGAGGCAGGAGACTCACTTGAGCCCAGGAGTTGGAGGTTGCTATGAGCTGTGATGCCACGGCACTCTACCCAGGGGGATAGCTTGAGGCTCTGTCTCAAAAAAAAAAAAAAAATCTGTTCCTCTAGAACAACTTCAGGTACTAAAATCTGTATTAGGATTCTCCAGACGAGAACTGACTCACACAATCACAAAGGCAAAGTCCCACGATAGACCTTCTGCAAGCCAGAAGAAGCAGATATTGTGGCTCACTCTAAGTACCTAAGCCAAAACCTCAAAACCAAAGAAACCAGCAGTGCAGTCTACAGTCTGAGGCCAGGGACCCAGAAACCTCGCGGAGGCCACCACTGCAAGTCCCAGAATTTAAAGACTGATGAACCTAGAGTCTGATGTGTAAGAGTAGGAGAAGAAAAAGGTATCCTACTGTGGAAGAAAAAGAGGAAGCCATAAAAAGCGCAGCAATCCTCTTCTTCTGCCCGCTCTGTCCCACCTGTACCCCCAGATGACTGGATGTCTGCCGTCGCTGAGTGTCTTCCCTCAGTCCACTAACTCACATGTCAGTCTTCTCTGGAAACACCTTACTGATGCACCCCCAAAACGATGCTTCACCAGCTACCTAGGCATCTTTCTATGTGGTCAAGTCGGACTTAAAATTCACCATCAAACTAAGGAAAGACAAATACGTAGCAGATATTAAATTGCATCCAGGGAAGCAGCACAATACAGAGTTAGGACTTAGGACTCTTCAACTAGACTGGCTTGTTCAGTTCTGGTACCATTACTTATTAGTTATGTAATCATAAACAATTTATATAATCTGTTTAGTGTTTTAGTTTGGTCATTTGTAAAGTGAGGATAATAAAATAGCATCTATTTCAAGAGTTGTTATGAAGATTAGAGTTACTGTATATATACAAAGTGTTTAGAACGTGAGGTTTTCTGTAATAATTTTTATTCTCCTTGCCTCATACATGCACCTCCAGACTAAAAGGAGGTCTTATAGAGCTTTGGTCCCCAACCCTAGGGCTGTGAACCCGTGCTGGTGAATGGTCTGGAAGGAACTGGCCCACATAGCAGGGGTGAGTAGCAGGACATCCTTCTTCTATATTTGCATCTGCTCCCCATTGCTCATGTCTCTGTCTGAGCTCTGCCTCCTGTCAGATCAGCAGTGGCATTTTATTCTCACAGGACCTCAAACCCTCCTCTAAACTGTGCATTTGAGGGATCTAGGCTGTGTGCTCCTTATTAGACTCCAATGTTCAATGGTCTGTGGTGGAGCAGAGGTGTTGATGCTAGTGCTGGGCAGAAGTTTCCAATACAGATTATTATTAGCAGAGAGGTTTGTCTGCACAGAGACCATAATGAGTCCATTGCTTGCAGATGTACACCAAAACCCTATCAGTCAGTGGCAAGTGACAATTGAGCCTCATTCTGGTGTCAGGCTTCAGGTAAGAATCTGACTGTCAAGTCAGGAAAACAAGCTCAGGACTCCCACCAATTCTTCATTAATGGTAAGTTATATAATTGTTCCATTATATATTGCAACATAATAATAATAGAAATAAAATGCAAATTAATGTAATGTGCTTGAATCATCCTGAAGCCATCCCCTTTTCTCAGTCTATGGAAGAATTGTCCTCTATAAAACCAGTCCATGGTACCAAAAATGTTAGGGGACCCTGTTATAGAAAACATCCTTAAAAAGGATTAATACAGGAAAAAATTACTTGCTCATAACATTATGCTTAACCCATAATACAACATGCAATGGGGCACGTCTGTGGATTAGATGGGTAAATTGCTTGATCTTGATAAGAAGGTGATTTCTATCACTTTTTGTTCTTAATCCATCAAGATAGTCTGAAGAGTGTATTTCCCAATATCTTTCAAATCCACCCAGTTTTCTTCACTGAAGCAATGGAATTGGCTCATTCTGAATGGTTGGTACACCTGCTCATTTTATAGAGCTGTAAATCAGCCACCTTTAACATATACAGTCTGTTAAGGATTGTGCCACTTCAGATATTTGTCTTTATTTTCTCTCAGCACAGAACCCTTCAGAAAAAGAAACGGATTCTTAAGAAGAGTGTTCTTTACTATAGAAGTAAATACTCTCAAAAAGATGACATTTTAGCTAATCCAGTAAACTTGGTTTATGGTAATTTAATTTTTTTTCTGAAAGAATTTTTACCACCTTGATCTTTGTACCTTAAAATATAACCACTTTGTAAATATCCTCAAACTCTTCAGGTCTGCTAACTTTACTACTTCTAGGATTATTGTTCATACTTTGGCTAATATAATTTTTCCTTGTGAACTATAGAAATATAGGAAATTCTCAGTGATCATGCAAAAAAAAATTACAGCTGAATCTTTGATCTCTCTCATATATACTCAATTTTCATATTTTGTTCCTTCTCCAAAGAAGAAAATATAAAAAGCAAAAGGGGAAGGAAAAGTGACCCAAAGGTGTCTTCAGGTAGGATTTAGTATGTAAATCTTCAAGGGGATGAGTAAAGACCTTCAAGAATTTGGTGCTCATACTTCATTACAATATCATCTTCAAAACATAATTTAGGCTCATTCTTTAGCACAACAACCGGTATTGAGTGGCTTGGAAGCCTTGTGGTAATTTTAATTCACATCAGGAAAATTTTGTGGAGATAATGAGAGAAATTCGGTTCAAGGAAACACTTAAAGATATGAACTCATGACTCTGGACATGGACTTTATTCAGAAGTATCCTGTATTCCCACATCACCCTTTCATTTCAGGTTAGGCTCTTGTAAAATACAATGAATAAGTCTACTGATTAAGGGAAACCTAAATTCATCAGTAAGAAATAAAAATATCTTAAAATCAAGACAGAACAACAGGAATAAAATAATAGTTTTGATGTTGGTTGAATATACAGATAATGGCACCAAAACTTATTTTAAGTAAGTTCATCTCAATCAGGAGAATATGAGTCTTTAGAGATTCTACCGTACTTACAATCCTGGCGGAAAGTTATAGATCAATAAAGTACTTTGTGACTAATTCTTTAAAGTGCTTTTATTTTAAAGCATAAATTTACAAGTTTACTTTAATATGAACAACTTGCATATACATCCACAAGAGGTAGCATCTTCTATCACTGCTTTCAAAACCTATAAGTAGATGAGACTCTTACACATACCTCTTCAAATAGCTAACCAAAGTTAAATAGCAGCATGGATAAAGGAGAGAAAGAAATATTAAATAAGATGGAATTTTGTAAGAACCTGAGAGTCTTTCTCATCCCAAGTAGGAATTGACTCCTGTCTTGACTATTCTTGGGCCTGATCTCCATACTCACCCCTCCACGCCCTCTACCAAGCTCAGTCATATTCAGTGCTCTCTATTCAGCCGTAGGAGTGGATCTACTTATTGACATACTTAAACACTTTTGTTTAAAGCAGTTGAACAACTTGAAAAAAAGTTGACTTTTTTCTTTTTCAAGTTTTAAATAGAAAACCCAATTAATCATAATATTTTTAAGTATTCAGAATACTTAAAGGAAAGGCAAAATATGTTTCCATCATTTTATAAATTATTTTTTACAAGTTTTAACTTTCAAACTGGATTATATGGGCATTTAAAAGTCGATATTCTATAAGTATTTTTTCACTTATAAAAGATAAAGAAAATGTAAATTTTTGACACAGATTCAATTTTATTCTACCCTTTCATCCTGATTGAGAAATTAGATGAGGCCCATATGGACTTTCACATAAAATTGGCTCTGAGAGTCAAATATTATTCTTTCTACAACCAGTTCCTGGCACTTTTTTTTTTTATTAAATCATAGCTGTGTATATTAATGCAATCATGGGGTACAGTGTGCTGGTTTTATACACAATTTGAAATATTTTCATCAAACTAGTTAGCCTGACACTTCTTATAGAAGACAAAATGTGATTTGATTTGATTAGTATTTTGACAGGAATTGCATTGAATCTGTAGCACTCCAGACCTTCTCTCTCTATTACCACTCTCCCACTTCTCTATCTTCAGAGATAATCAATGCCCTTATCTCCTCAACATTTCCCTGCTTCAGAGCCTACTTTGTTTTAAAGAAATCTTTGATTCACTTGCATGTATCCCTTTCCATTGGGAAAGGAAATGGAATAATACCATTTTAATAAGTGTTAGAAATTTCCTCTAAAAAAATGACACAACCTGCTGCTGAATAATCTTTGGGTCAACAAAGATATCAAGATTGAAATTTAAAAACAAAATGGTTTTGAATTGCATGGCCATGGCAACACACACTGCTAGTATCTCTGGGATACAGAATGTTAGTGTTTAAGAGGAAAGTTCATAGATTAAATGCCTACATCAAAAATAAAGATCACAAATTAACAACCTCATATCACATTTCAGGGAACTAGAAAAATAAGAACAAACCAAATTCAAAGCCAAAAAAGATAAGAAATAACAAAGATCAGAGCATAACTAACTGAAATTGAAACCAGAAATATAATGCAAAGGATAAGGAAGTGAAAATTTGATTCCTTGAAAAGATAAACAAAATCTTTGGGCCATTAGCCAGATGAACCAATACAAGAAGAGAGAAGATTGAAATAAGCTCAATTGGAAGTGAGAAAGAAGACATTACAACTGATAGTATAGAAATACAAAAGATCACATGAGACTACTATGAGCACTTCTAAGCATACAAACCAGAAAATCTACAGGAAATAGGTAATTTTTGGAAACATGCAACTTCCCAAGGTTGAATCAGGAAGAAAGAGAAATCCTAAATGGACCAATATCAAACAGCAAAATTGAATTAGCAATTTAAAAAACTTCAAACAAAAAAATAGGACCAGATGGATTCATAGCCAAATTCTACTTGACCTAAAAGAAGAACTAGTACATATTCTACTGACATTGTTTCATAATGTTGAGTAGGTGGGAAACCTCCCTGACTCATTCTACAAAGCAAGGATCACATTATACCAAAGCCAGAAAAGGACATAACAAAAAAGAAAGCTGTAGATAATATCCCTCCTGAACATAAGAAACAAAACTCCTCAGCAAAATGCTAACAAACCGAATTCAACAATATATCAAAATATATATAAGATGGTTCAAGACACATAAATCAAAAAATGTGATTCACTACATAAACAGAATTAAAGATTAAAAACCATATGATCTTAATAGATGCAGAAAAAGTGTTCACTAAAATCCAGCACCACTTCATGATAAAAAATTCTTAGCAAACTTGGCATAGAAGGAATACACCTTTAAGTAATAAAAGCCATATGTGACAAACCCACAGCTGATGTCATACTAAATGGTGTACAACTGAAAGCATTAACATTAAGAACTGCAACAAGTCAAGGATGCCCACTGTCATCCCTTCTATTAAATACAGCACTAGAAGTCTTAGCCAGAGCAATAAGGTAAGAGAAAGAAATAAAGGGCATCCAAATAAGAAAAGAGGAGGTCAAACTATACGTGTTTGCTGGTGAAATGATCCTATATCCAGAAAACCCTAAAGACTCATCAAACAAACTCCTAGAATTGATAAATAAATTCAATAGTTTCATGATACAAATCAATATCATTTCTATACACTAATAATAGTCAAGCCAAGAAATCAAATCAATAATGCAATGCCCCTTGTAATAACTGAAAAATATATCTAGGAATATTCTTAACCAAGGAGATCAAAAATCTCTGCAAGGAGAAGCACAAAACACTGATGAAAGAAATCATTGACGACACAAACAAATGGAAAGACATCCTATGCTCCTGGATTGGGTGAATCAATATTGTGAAAATGTCCATACTTCTCAAATGGATATGCAGATTCAATGTAATTTACATTAAAAAAAATCAATGTTAATTTTCACAGAATTAGGAGAATTAAACCTAATTTTCATCTATAGTAAAAAAGAGTCTGAATAGCCAAAATAATCTCAAATAAAAAGAATAAATTTTGAGACATCACATTACCTAAGTACCAAAGATAAGAGTAATCAAAACAGGATGGTACTTAATATAGACAAATAGATCAGAATGAGAAATAAAATCAGCTGATCTTCAACAATCCAGACCAAGACATACACTGGGGAAAGAACCCCTTGTTCAATAAATGGTACTAGGAAAATTGGAGGGCCACATACAGAAAAATGAAACTGAATCCCTATCTCTTACCATATACAAAAATTAACTCAACATGGATTAAACACTTAAATGTAAACCTGAAACCACAAAAATTCTAGAAGAAAACATAGGAAAAATTCCTCTGGACGTTGGCATTGACCTAGGCAAAGAATTTATGATTAAGATCAAAAAAGAAAATACAATAAAAACAAAAATAAATAAATGGGACTTACTTAAAAGAAAAAGTTTCTGCCCAGAAAGAGAAACAATAAACAGTGCAAACAGCCTAAAGAAGAGAAAAATATGCACAGACAGTACATCTAACAAAGGACTAGTACTCAGAATCTACTCAAACAAATTAGCAAGAAAAGAACAAATAACTCTAATTACAAAGTAAACAAAAGACATGACAGACAGTTTTGTTTTCAAAAGAAGATGTACAATTGGCCAACAAACATCACTCATCATCAGGGAATTGCAAATTAAAACCACAATGAGATATCACCTCATCCCCATCAGAATAACTATTATTAAAAAATAAACAAAACAAAACAAAACAATAGATGTTGGTGTGGCTTCAGTGAAAAGGGAACTTATTCACTGTTGGGGACACTATGAATTAGTATATCCTCTATGGAAAAAAGTATGGAAATTCCATAAAAAGCCAAAAGACCATTCAATCCAGCAATCTGTATCTACCCAAACAAAAAGAAGTCATTATATCAAAAGACATGCATTTGGATGTTTCTTGCAATATAATTCACCCATGACAAGATATGCAATCAACCTAAGTGATAAAGAAAAATAGGATGTGTGTATATGCCATGGAGTACTACTCATCCAGAGAAAATGATGAAATAATGTCTTTTGTAGCAACTTGGATGGAATTGGAAAAAATTATCCTATGTGAAATATCGTAGGAATGGAAAAAAACACCACAGGTTCTCACTTATAAGTGGGAGATAATTAAAGGTAAAATGGTGTAATAGACACTGGAAACTAAGTACTCATCAGCTGATGAGTGGATAAAGATAATGCGAGACATACTTGAACACACACACACACATGCATACACCATGAAGTACCACTTAACCATAAAAAAGACAGCTATCTTTTGCAACACTTTGGATGGAACTGGAAAGCCATCATCCTAACTAAAGTATCTCAGGAACAAACAAACATATACCACATGTACTCACTTATAATTAGAAGCGGAACACAGTACACATGGTCATACAGAGCAGTGTAATGGGCTTTACAGACAAAAGGGGAGGATGGGAGGATGGCGAGGGTTCAAAAATTACCTGATGGGTACAATGCACACTATTTGGGTGATGGGTACACTAAAAGCTCTGACTTCACCACTATACAATTCATCCATATATCAAAAAACTACTTGTACCCCTTCAATTTATCAAAATAAAAGAATGATGATGGAGTAGTTATTGCTTCATGAGTGGGTCTGGGCTCCAGTCAAGTTTTCTCAATTGAGCTTCTCTTCTTCCTGGCACATCTTACTCTTCCCCATCTATTGCCTTTGTTCAGACCCTTCCACCTCACCTCTTTTAGAGAATATTCCTACCTGTCTGCCACCAAAACATCCTCATCCCATAGGCCCAATTTTAGACTGAACTCTTTCAAGGAGCCAGTTCAACTTCCCACATTGTTAAACTCTTTAATTTCAGTGAAACATAAAACACTAAAATTTCTGGCTGTATGCCATCGTGCTCTCCACCAAATTCAATGTAATTTCACTGATTGGAAGATGAAGCCAATCCAGGAATGAAAAGCTTCCATTTTCCTTAGATTACCTATAAAACTCCCCATTTATTTACAGCCTAACTCATGTGTGTCTGGTATTGCGAATTGATGTACTTTTCTCAAAATTGGGCGAAGGCCAAGACATAATTTAGTTATTTCTTGATTTGTATCTTATGTAACACTTTATTACTTCCTCTAACCTTACGGAATCAGAGCTAGTGCATTTGGGAATTAGGTGGAGTTTTGTATCTCTTCTCCCTTCGTGCACACTGCAAAGTAAAAGTCAGAAAACACGCTTACAACTCTTTTTTCCCACAGAACATTCAATTTAAGAATAAAAAAGATGAAGAGTATTTCCCTGGTGTTTAAAGATTTCCTATTCCTAACCCGCAAGGCAAATTGCATTATATGGATACCAAAACACCAGTTAAAATCAAAACTGCTTTCTTCTACATTACATTTCTCCATTGACTATAACTTTAATCTTTGATCATCAGTTCATTCTAGTTATTTGCAACATAAATTTCATAAATGGTCCAGAAACAAACCTGAAGCTAGCTACAGATGTGCCTGCTTTGGGAAATGCTACTATAATAACAAAGGTAATGCTTTCTCATGAAGAAATAAAAAATGCAGTGTTACTCAGAACTAGTATTCCTGTTGAAAAGACTGAAAAAAGCACATTTTTTGGTGAGTATTTTTCAAACATTATTTGCTGTTGCTATTAACTAAAATTAAGTGGAATATTTTTCTGAGGTATCTTGGGGTTCTTCCTCCCAGATTCCCCTAGGCTATGCTTCTTTGGAATAGTTAGTTATCCCTCTGATCATGGTTTCCTGATCTCTAAGATAGAAATCATGGTAATGATTTTCCTATGCACATGCATAGTTAGGCAAGTCAAAAATATTGAGTGCAATATAAACTATTAAATTAAATCAATTATTGTGTTTTTATATGTATAAAAGAAATGATTATTAATTATGGACTTTATGTATTAGAGAAATTCAAAAAAGCACATCGAACTTCTTTTTTGAAGGGAAAATACTCTTTAGGGCAAAATTAATTTTTTTAAGGGAGCAGATTTAAAGTTTAAAGAAAAACATCAGGAGAGAAGATAGGGGGCAGTGTGATGACATGGCAGGAATGATGAAGGTAGGTGACCACTACTCATTGGCATAACTCAAGCTGTACTTTGTCCTAGGCATCTAGTCAACTATGAGCATTAAGACATTGCTCAGACAAGTCTCTAGCTTTGCCCCGGTTTCCACAATTGTTAAATCCCCCTTCATAGGATTTTAGTGAAGATTCAGGGAAGACGAACGAAGCACGTAGAATAGTGTCAGCCCTCTAGTCAGTGTTTACAAAGTGTTGAGTATTCAATTATATAGTAATTTATCCTAACAGATTATTTTTCTTTTTTTATGGATATGAAGATGTAATTTTTATTTTTTTATTTTAAATTAATATATGAGGGTACAAATTTTTAGGTTACGTTGTTCTTACTTCCATGGTAAAGTTCAAGTTGTAGTTGAGCGTTTCACCCTGAGCTCCACCCTTCACGCTGGGAGTGTGCTGAAAACCCTTACATTTTGCACATTAGGTGAGATCCCACCAACTGCCTGCCCTCTTTCCTCCAGTTGCCCTCCCACTCTCCCCCCTCTCCCCTTCCTTTTCCCTCCCCTTCAGAAGACTGTGTTTTATTGTACATGTAGATGTGCAATTGTTTACATATTGGTTTCATATTAGTATTGAGTACATTGGATACATTGGATTTTGTTTCCTATTCTTGAGATACTTTACTAAGAAGGATGTGTTTCAACTCCATCCAGGTAAACATAAAGATGTGGAGTCTTCAACTTTTCTTATGACTGAATAGTACTCCATGGTATACATATGCCACAGTTTGTTGATCCATTCAAGGAATGATGGGCATTTGGCTTGCTTCCACAACTTGGCAATTATGAATTGAGCTGCAGTAAATATTCTGGTGCAAATGTCTTTGTGGCAAAATGATTTTTGTTCTTCTGGGTATACACCTAGTAATGGAATTGAAAGATCAAATGGAAGGCTGATTTTTAGAATTCTTCATACTTCTTTCCAAAAAGGTTGTATTAGTTTGCAAACCATCAGCAGTGTAAAAGTGTTCCTTCTCTCCACATCCATGACAGAATCCAGTTTTGGGACTTCGTGATGTGGGCTAATCTTACTGGAGTTAGGTGTTTTGATTTGCATTTCTCTCATCATTAATAATGATGGGGATTTTGTTCAATGGCCGTTCATCCTAACAGACTAGTTTTCAAATAATTAATCAAAAAGGCCATGACTGGAGAACTGGAATCTCGCATATCCACTCCATAGTGTTCCCTATATTATTCCCTGCAAGTGTTACTTAGAACATATGAGTTCAACACACTGTGATTCCAATACAGTAAAAGTGAGCTCAAATTGCAGTATAAAAACCATGGATTAATACAAGTTAGAGAATTTCTATTTGCTTTGGTAAGTCTGTCTCTCCAGTGACTGCTATCCCCTCTGTGGCCCCTGCAGAATGAGGACTATTTATAAAGCAAAACCACAGTATTTCCACTATTTTACAAATTACCATTTTTAATTTTGTACTTTTGAATTGGTTTAGATGAACACCTAAAGCTCTCTGAGAAGAGGTTTGGAGGTTTCTTACTTTCACTACCTTTTTCTTGGCTCACCAACAATTTATATGCACTGGCTTTGAACAGGCCCCTTGTATTCCTTCCAAAGGTGCAGCTTCTGATATATGAGAGCTTGCAAATCTCTTCAGTAAAATAAAATACTGAGGTTTGTTTATTGGTCTTGTTGAAGTACCAGTGAATTAAAAGCCAACTATTTTGACTTCAGGTTATCTATTTATGGTCTGCAATAGAGGAAATCATTTGAGTATTCTGGGTATGTTACCTGGAAAATGAAGTTAGACTAGATGAAAAGTTTTAACTCAAAGTTATACAGATAGGGTCTGCATACCTAGAGAGACAATTTTTTTCTAGACTTTAACTGAAATTTAGTTAAAGTCATTTTCATTCATTTGTAGGAAAAAATATACCTTAAAATTTGTGATATTTTTGTTTTTCATCAGCAGAAAGAATAGAAATTTTCATATTAACAATTTATTTAGTGGAGAGATCTTTAAGTATCTTTTGATATCATTATAATTTTAAAATTGAATAGATACAGAAATATAGCAAGACTTGTTATATAATATATTACTAAAGAAACATGAATTTCTTTAGCCTAAGCTTACTTAAATATGTTGAGAACTATATTTTAATATAAGTAGATTCCTTTGTAATCATATTTATTTTATTTTACTTATGAATTTTATTTTGAAAAGAAGGCTATAGTTTTCACCAGGCTACAAGAGGTGCCAATGATACAAAGATGTTTGGGACCTTGGACTATATTGATGTTTCTCAAAATCTTTTACATAGACCACTCTTGGGCCATGAAGGTAATCTAAGATGATCGCTAATAGATTGAACAATGGAAATTATTTCTTTGTTATGGCAGAATGATGTGTCAGAATAATATGACTTTTTAATAAAAGACTAAGGATTAATAACAAGGAAACTTTTACAAGTTTATAGTAAAAATTACTACAACTAAAGATTTGTTAACTAAAAGTAATGTGATTTGGATTTGCAGAAGACACTAGTATCTGGTTGCCATGAAATTGCCTGGTAGTGTTTGGATGTCCCTGAAAACAGCAAACTTTGAGTTTCCAAAGAAGAAATATTTTCAGTGCTACAAAACTCTTATCTTGAGTTGGTCATGGTTTTTCATTGTTGCTTTTCTAATTGCACGTACAGAATTATTCTTGCATGTAATTTGAGTATCATTTGGGAACTCTTTTACTAATTGGTGCCCTGTTACCATTTGATTATTTTGTTCTTATTTTATCCTGTTATTATCGGTTAGTTCTTTGTCCACTAGAAATAAGAGCATTCAGTGGTAGGTAGACCTAAGTGTCCTTTACTCATTGTAAGAACTTCTCCCCAAAATTCTGAGAACTGAGAAATTAGTTAATTACTTCTATTCCTTTCTTTTCTTATTTCAGATTAATGTGAGGGTACAAATGATTAAATTATATTGTTTGCTTTTAAGTAAAATCCAAGTTGTAGTTGAGCCGTTCACCCAGGGGGTGTAATGTATACTCTTTCATCGTGCCCATTAGGTGAAAGATTGGTAATCCCCATTCCTCCTCCCCCTCTCCTCTCTCTCCTCCCTTTCCCCCCACTTGAATTTAACTATATTTTTCTCTCATAACAGCATGTAATTATTTATATATTGGTTTCATATTAGTATTGAGACATTGGATACTTACTTTTCAATTCTTGTGATACTTTACTAAGGAGAATGGTCTTCAACTCCATCCAGGTTAATACAGAAGATGTAAAGTCACCACCTTTTTATGTCTGAATAGTATTTCATGGTATACATATATTGTAGTTTGTATTGTCATTTCTTTTAATTTTGTCTAATTTTTTATTCTAGACTTTTTTGTTCTATTCTAATCTAATCTTAAGTAACAAGATAGTAAATCAGAAGTTTAAGCCAAGATTCTAACATGACAATGTCAAAAAACAAACTGATTTATGAGACAGGAATTTCAAAGTGGATTCAAAGCCAGTTATAGGGTGCTTAACACTCCCAGCTAATACAAACAAATGAAAGGGTCAGATTGCTGAGACTGAAAAGGGATCTCTTTAAGAGATCTCTGTGGTTGGGGAAGGTATATAAATGCTCCCTTCTTTACCTCAAATCAAGGAAAGAGAGCTTCACCAAGACCCTTGGAGAGATCAAAGTTAAGGGGATATTGAGAATGGAGAGAGCTGAAGAGCTAGATGGTGACAGATGGTCCAAAGGCGAGAAGGCTGTGTAGGTTTTCTTCAAGTAGTTTATGAGAACAAATGCCTCACGAATGTTTCATGTGCATCAAGTGACATTTTGATCCTGGCAAAGAAGATACATTTTCCCCCATTGAATATATTTTAAAGAGACGGTGGGAGGCAACATAAATTTGCTTTGTAATAACACCCTATCAGTTAGTTCTGTATGTTCTCGGATTATATAACCTCCATAAAAACCTACTGCAATGGAGTTAACACAGACCTACAATAAAGGAATTATCTCAAGTGAATCAGTGCAAAGTTTGTTGGAATATCTTCAATCAAACTTCACATAGAAAGAACATTCCATCAAATATGAATATTTTCTAAAATTTCAAGGCATTTTGAGTAAAAAAAAAACCCAAATTAATTTCCATTTTGTTTTTGTTTCTTTATAATAAGATTCTTAGCTGTACATTTAGCTTTATATTTCTATTTTCATAGATTCTCTATAACATTTTTCATGCTACTATTTTATTTTTCTTCGAAGTTTCTATAGAAGCTAAATGATTCCCAGATAATAAAGGTCATTGGTTTAGATAGATTATGTCTTTTCTTAAACATTACAATTTTCTTGTACTCATTTGTTTTAAATTCATTGCAACTAACCAATGTGCGACAAAAGACACTGATCATTAGGGAATTTGTTTAAAGGAATTTGTTTCGATTAAAAATATTCAGGGAGAACATGCAATGTGATTTAATAGGTATTTAAGCATATTTTATCTGTTTTATCTCTTTTTGTATTCTCAGATTAAGTTGCAATTGCCAAAATGTATGTTACCACCAGAAGACAACGTGTTATATTCTATTGATCCGCAGGCTGAAAAGAAAATGTTTGTTATCTTTGCGAAAACATGCTACAAATCCATTGTAAAATCCAGTATTCCACACTTTACAAATTGCTTCAAGTCTCCTAACTTTACTGGGTTTTTTTCAAAGGCTTATTTTGGTTTTTGTGTGTTTGTTTCCTTGGGTTTTCTTTTAGGTGAACCAGATCTTCTTAAGAACTCAGAAGACTTAGTAAATGCTGAAGAAAAACATGCTGATACACGTCCATAGGTCGGAAAGACCTTAATGGCTTCTGTCATTTTAAACACGAGAGGTAATTTATTTTCTAGACAAGAAACCTAATTTCTAAAATAAATGGGTTGTAGCACGCTATTAGAAGCAAAGTCATCTTATTTAAATGCTCTCCTGGATACTTTAAAAAAATATATCTTTAATCTTTTGAGGTAAAACCTTAACAGGTAAACTTCAAATATTGAACTTTCAAAGAACTCTTAATGTACTCATCAATAAAAATTATACTCACTGAGACTAAAGTTTTAGTTTAGAATTAATAAGCTATGATGCATGGGGGAGCTTTAATTCTCATTTCTGTAGGAAATATGAATATTTTAGACTGATTTCTTCTTTTATTTCACATAAGAAATACCAGGAATAAAAACAAAGCAAGGGCATATTAAGAAGCAAATATCATGTTTCCTAAAATCTGTGGACATGATTATTAGTGGTTCTCTTTTAAAAATTCAGCCTTAAAGGTTTGTCTCCAGTCCATGAAATTATCTGGGAGTGCTGCCTTGGAAATGTGAACTTTTGATAACCCTGTCTGTCACCATTTCTGCCGTCTAGAATTGACAACCTCTGTCTTGTATGTACAAAGGAGGTACAGGCAGTTATAGAAAGGAAAGGTGTATTTATAGTGGAGGTGTCTTAATGTTTCCTAAATAAATGTAAAGAACAAAAACTAAGCATCATAAGGAATCTTGGTGTTGAGGTGGTAGTGGGGGTAAATGCTTTGGGTACCATATGAAGCCTTTGTGATATCATCACCTGCCCATAAATGTTGCTTTAAGAGAGTTAAACTGTGATTAGCTTTTAAGATAATTCCTTCCTCACTGTTTTTGAATTACAAGAACAGTTAGTTGTAAGACTATCTTTTATTCATAATAATAGTTTTGTTAATAGCAACTATAAAGTGTCAAAGATGGTGTTGAACATCTTGCATGTAAACTAGTCCTCTCAGCAATTCCAGACTTAGTGAGTGTGATTCCTATTTTATACATAAAGCTTGGAAAGAAATCAAGACACAAAATGGCTATTCGGCAACTAAAACCCATCTCTGTATTTAACATTTCCACTGCGTCATAGTATGTTGTCTCATATTAACTACAGAAATTTCTCTCCCTACTCTGCATCTAAAGATAAATGTATTACCTTAGTCATTCTAGAAAAGAGTTTGGGTGATATATGATAATATATGACAGAGCCCCTGAAACATATTTTAGAGAAAACTAATTCAGTGGAATATTTATAAATGTGTTTTAAGTAACAAAAAGTTTCATTGGCAAATAAGCATCATTAAAAAGATGAGACAAAATTAAGCAAGATTCTTTCCTATATATACATAGGCAGTATAAACTATATGTGCTTCAAAAGAAAAAACAAAACAAAACCTTTAGGATCAGTATTTCCTAACCATTCATGATACGGATTTGAAATATGTATGAATCTTTTTCAAAACTTTTGTGTAAGGAACATATATCTTTAATAGATTTGTAAAAGTTACTGTTTGTTATGTGAAAATATCTAAGGATAAATAGATAAGGCCATTAACGAAGTATCTTTTTCTTTTTTTCCAACTAAAAAGACCCCAACACTGGAAAAGTTTGTGGCCCACTCAAACTAAACATGATATTCAAACCCCAGTAGATGGCTTGACATTCTTTCAAGACCAACTCAACCCTTTAGCTTCCTTCTCAGTTTGAGAAAGCCCTGTCTGTGGTGCACGGTGTTGCAGGAAACGCAGCTTTCCTTCTGTAGGTGAAGTTCATGTGCCTTCACGGAACAGGAAGGTGCTTTAAAGGAGGGAAGTGGGCAGGATCTGAAAACAACAGGAGTGTGACAATTGGCAACTGTGATTCAAGTGCGTTGTGGGGGAGACAAGAGCAGCCATCAGTCTCGGAAACAGACACCCAACAACCTGAAGGTTGCAGCCAGCCATTCTTTTTGGCTCTGGCAGATTTGCACCATGAAAGAAATGCGGGCCCACTGTTGCCAGGTGTTTGTAGTGATTAAGAGAGGATTTTTTTTCTTTTTGCTATTGTTTCAGATTTATTGAAGGTACAAAGAATTAGGTTATACTGATTGCACTTGTCAGCATTGCACCTCTAATAATTGAGTCCCATTCCCAAGAGTTGTGCCATACGCCGTAACTCCCCAAGAGAGGATTTTTTTTATGTAAAATCAGTCAATATTTTATGTTGGCTCAAAGTTGTTTGAAACACTGTTTGGACCAGACAAAAATGTGTCCATGGGCTGAATTTGGCTCGCTGGCTGGCTCCCTGTTTACAAACTTACCGCACCTTCTTTGTGACTACAAAGAAGTTTTTGCTATAGTCACAGAAATTATAGATCTTCTGGCAGCCTTCGCATATCTCTGAAAGCCATAGCATGCTCTTTTCTCAGTGTGAAGGCCCCACTGTGAGGTGATTTTCAGGATCTATTGAGCCCTAATTAAATATGTACCATGTTGAGGCCTCATAAATCATATGTAAGAGAAAAAGGCCTTTGAAATCTACTTTTCACATTGTTGTATAATTTTGTCATTTGTAAGAAGTTCTAGTGAACAAAAGTCTTTTGCTTTCCTTAAATTTTTATATTATCTTTTTGTTAAAGTAAATGAGATTGGGTTAGATGTACAATGCCATCCTGCTTCATTATTTAAAAAGGTAATGGCATGTCATTTACCACATTGTCTTCATCAAAAGATATGTTAGAGACTTTTGGCATTTCAAAAGCAAACCAGGATCAGGTCTGTTCCTCATGGTGAGGAAAGTGTTCCCTCTTCATACCAATGCCAGCTCTTCAATTCTGAATGTACTGTCCACCACGAGGCCAACAACTGATGATGTGGGGGCTGCATTTAGACTGTATTTAGATTTGCTTGACTTTCACGCTGATTTAAAATGTCTTTGAATATCTTTAGGCAGAACCAAAGAACATAACTTTACTTCGCCACAGCCCCTATGATTCTAGTTGTATACACACACCAGCCCCCAGGAACTCATTTATACTGTTTGCCAGCTCCATATGGCTGTTTGAGTTTGTGATTTCTGATCTAAAAAATTAAAGTTCTTACTGTGGTTAAACCAAACACACACAAACACACATACACAGAGTACAAGTGGGAAGAGGAATTCCAACTGATATAAAACCACTACCTCATTCTTGACCAGGTAAATCAAGGCCGATATGAAATTGCCATACACTAATTGATGGCTAAATCACAACCTTCCTTTTCTTTCTTTTTCACTTTTCTTTTCCATTTGCAGTATTTATACACAATTATAAAAATTGTGCATGTTATCAGTACTATGTACTGAAATTGTGGAAAGGCTAAACCAAGCTAATTAACATATGTGTTACCTCATACGCTCATCTTCTTTTGTGTGTGATGAGAACATTTAAATCCACCATCTTAGCAGCAAGAATATAACACTTTGTTATTATGGATAAGTCACCATGTTGTACAATAGATCTCTTGGACTTGTTTCTCCTATGTCACTGAAGTTTTGTATCATTTGATAAGCATCTGCCCAAACCCTTTGACTCCCTATCTCCTCTGCCCCTTCTTCTCTGATCTTCATTTTCATTTGAATGTTTTTCAGGATAATGAAGACAGCACAAAAACATCCTAAATCCAAAATTTTCCATCAAGCTCTATCTCCTTTTTGGACATACAGTTGGATCAGGCCATTTTTATGGATGTCTACCTAAGAAATTAGGAAGAACACAAATTTCGAGTTAGTAACTCTGGCCAAAAAAATACAACCAAGTTACTGTGAAGACTTTTTGGCCAGTGCTTCTGCCATTGTTTTTTCCTCTGCAATTTGGCCTTCTTCAATCAAGCCAGAAAAAATTTTAGGACAAAAGTCAGACAATTTCAAATCTTTCTCACTTTGAGCCAATCACAGTTGCTGTGTAGTACGTGTGCAGAAGAGGAAGCCTTTTTCACTTTTACTTTCTTGAATTGTCTTCAACAAAGTGCTATAACTACACACTTTTCAAGGTCTTAAATAAAAGGAAAACAAAATAAAAATTATGGAAAATATATTTTTTGCAGTAAAGAGGCTCTATAGGTTGTCCTTATTTTAATTGCATGCAAATAGAATGAGAAGTGGGACTGCTCAAGAGTTCTAGTTGAAGTCCTCTGGCAACCTGAGAACAACACAGCCCCAGCACAGTGACCTGATGAACCCCTCATTGTAACTCTCATGCTGAGAAACAGCGGTGAAACCTCTCCAGTAGACCAACCTGCATCTATCTATCCTGGGTTTAAGACACTAATGGACACTTCCATGGGCTGGGTGTGGTCACAACACAGGCCGCACAGCATCTCCAGTCCATGAAAACAAGAAAATGAGATTGTCAACCATTGGTAGAGACGGACACAAGAATGGAAAATGGAATTTGCCTTTAGAGATGGTTATCCCATCAAGATGTAACAAAATGCAAGCCAAAAGACCAGAGACAAGAAGTGTGTATATGTGTGTATGTGTGTTCAACAATGTCTCTGACTATGGAAGCCCACACTTTTCTGTACAGATAATGCTATTTGAAGTGACTTTTAAACTTTGCTACCCAGAAACAAACTGCAACCTCAGAGGTCCTGCTTCCTTATCACGTTTTGCCTGAGCATGTGCAAAGCCTTTCTTTTGCTCCAAACTGAACTACCTTTATTTGTTGTTAGTTGACAAGGAAGGGCAAACACAATTATGTGTTGTGACTTTTCACCATACAAACATTTCGATGATGGTGACCATCAGTGAATTTGTCTTTGTGAAAGGCAGAATGGAAAAAAATCAAGAGTAGCCGTCAATTAAATGAGGTGAAGGAAGATGCGCCCATCCTATCAGGTTTTCTGTTGCACCTGCTTGTCTTCTTGGGTTTCACAATGCTAAGCAATATTTTAGTAATGGAGCTGATGCTGTTAAGCCTAAGTAGTGAGATTTTGCCACTCACAACTTGGATCTCTTTTCATGTGTAAGCCATATTCTATATGCATATTTAGTATGCATCATTGTAATTTAAGATGTGTAGACTGTATAAAATGCTTTTAAGTGTTTTGTGAATAAGGTCCTCAGCTTTACTTTTACCTGAATCTTGCGCAGAACACAGCTAAATAATTGAATTGTATCATAGGCATTACAATGCAATTGATATTTTAAATGTAAGCAGTAAAGATTGATCTATAATAATGTGCTGGGGAAAATGTTTATAGATATGTACATCATGGTGACTATCGGTTCTTTAAAAATGTTCCTTTCATTTCTATTTATGGAGAAACTATAAGTACTGCTTTAAATGCCTTTATAAAATGAGCTATTTACCATCTAGAAAATATTCTGCATTTAAAATAGAATCTGACTATCTGGGAAGTCTAATCATTGTTGTTCCTATTTGAGCCAATTGTCTTTCAGTAAAGCTATAGAATCTCTCAAGAGAGAGGTGAATTGAAACACTGCTTCTCCAATGTCATAGGAAACATAGCCACTTGCTTTCTATTAACACTTTTAAGATTTGTACACTCTGTTATTAAGGAATAGGAGAATACAAAGAATTCATCAGTTTCTGTATATCAGCTTTAACCTAATTTTCCAGGTTATGTGACTTACAACGCACTGTGACCAAACTTCCAGAGGGAGTGGAGAAAGAAGCTTTGTTTCTTCAGAAGAGTCGTCACGCTGCTTGCTGTTCTTGCTACATTCTCAATCTCCCTCCTTCCCTCTCTCTCTATCCCCTGCATTTCCTATTCCTCTCCTTTTTTTTCCTTCAATCTTTCATATTTCTTCTCTATCTCTGAGATGCTGCTACTTAGCACTAATTAGTAGGAAGTCAGAGTGGAGGTTATCTGCGTCCCATCTCTTCTGGAATCATCAACGCTGAGCCCATTGTGGAGAGGGGGATGGATGCGTGAGGCTGCTGTACTTTGAATGTCCTGTTTTGCATTTATATCCTCAGCTGCCCAGCATAGACATCTTGCAAGTTCATATGCCTTTTCATTTAACAAGAACCTCTTTTATTTAATTTTTAACATGACATCTGCAATTCTTGTGTTTTTATTATGCTACAATTCTCTGTATTTCCTATTATATATAGTTGCTAAATAAATCATATTTGAGAGACAATATTGTGAAACATTTGGTGTTTAATGTAATCCTGTTTGGTGGGGCTTGAGATGTTGGATACATTGAGGAAAACCTGAAGTAGACCAATTCAAAAACAGATAGAGCTTTGTCAGAAAGTGATTTTTGCTCAACTGGAGAAATACACATTGAACACCTACTATTTGAAAGCTCCTCACTAGAAGCGTGGTGCATATATGAATATGGAAACCTAAATGTTTTTGCTAGAAACATCAAGTATTATTGAGGAGATAATCTATGCACATTGTAATATATACGTAGTAACTCGAATGCCACATCTAAAAGGAATAAGATGCAAGCTGGGTGTGTTGACACGTGCCTCTGGTCCTAACTACTCAGGGTGCTGAGGTGGGAGTTTGAGGCTACAATGCATTATGATAGCGCCTGTGAATAGCCACTGCAATCCCAATCTAGACAACCCAGCAAGACCTCATCTATATGAAAAAGAAAAAGGAGAAAGTAACCACATCCAAGTGAAATGTAGCTGCACATATTAGAAGAGGTAAAAACTGCTTCCATTTTTAGAAATTCCACGAAAACATGAGTCGACACCTAAATAATAAATAACAAAAGTTTATAATCACCATCTATTTTCCACATGCAGCATCCCTGTAATATTTAACAAATAATATTTCCCCAGCAAAGGGGTATCAAGATGAGTAAAGCAAAATGAATCTCAGAGAGAGAGTTCTCCATTGGCAGTCTCCACACAGAGCCTTCCCTTAGATCTATCCACAAACATCAAGGAACCAAAGTCAGAGGTTCAAGCTACTGGGTCTTTTAATGAGGTATAAATAGCTGTATTCATGCAATCAGATGAACAAACAGAGGAGGACCCATGAGATATTGGGAAAAGACGTTACACATTACATGTGTGAGTTGATCAGTCAGCTTTCAGAGCAAAAACCCCTAGAAAGCAAAAGCCTTTGTGAAAGGCATCAACAGTGCATTTATCCTGTTATTTTTTCCTGTCAAGTAGTGAATTAAACAGTATACAAAGGCCAAACTTTAACTTTAAAAGGGAGAAATTGGGTGGCACCTGTGGCTCAAAGAGTAGGGCGCCAGCCCCATATGCTGGAAGTGGCAGGTTCAAACCTGGCCCTGGCCAAAAACTGAAAAAATAAATAAAAATTAAAAACTCAAAGTGAGAAATTATTCCATAACTATTATTCTCAAAACACAGTTTCATGTGTTTAACTTGTATTTGTCAGCTTTTTTGATAAATTTTAAGATATAGAAGACATTTCGGAAAACATGCTTGGAATATATGAAGCAGGATGAGGGAAAGGCCTCGAGCTCCAGAACTGATTGCCTCACCCAGGGGTAAAGGAAGAGGGTTTGTGTCCCACTTGGAAGCAGCAAACCATTTGAGTTTAGAAACATAAGGGGAAAGAGTAGAATACAGGAGCCAAGATTAGTTTATGGAAGGAAGGGGGAGCTGGGTGCATTTTCACAGAGGTCGAGCACAGAGAATGTGCAGAATGGGCAGCAGAGAGACCTCGTTCCATGTTGTGCTGAGACTGGGGGGTAAGGCACAGCGTAAGGAAAAGAGCAGTAAAAGGCAGCAGGTTTGAGGGAGGCAGAATGGGCAAAAAGATCTGTATAAATGGGCGGTGTGGGAGGTGACTTTAGTTCTTTGGTTTGCCAAAGAAATGATGGCTTTGGGGGAGTAGCTTCGGTTAGGCAGATTCATTGGCATGGGAACCACCTTCCTTGTCTTTACATATGTCTTTTTAAGTCTGGGTTTATGCTCTATCAAGCAGTTCTGGGCATGCCTGGAGCTGGGGACTCTTCTGCCACTGCCCACAGGTTGCCTGTTTCTCTGGAAAGCAGTTCTGGGCCCTCCCAGAATGGGGGGACTCCTCTACCAGCCCCTGCAGGGCACATGTGGCTCTAGCAAGCAGTTCTGGGCCCACTCAGTGTGGGAGCCTAGAGCAGGGAACTCCTCCACAGCCACCCTTGGGATGCGTGTGGCTCTAGCAAACAGTTCTGGGACTGCTTGGAGCGTGGGACTCCTCTGCTGCCCACGGGGGGTCTTGCAGAGCTCTAGCAAGCAGTTTGGGGCCTTCCCGGAGCTGAGGACTCTTCCACCACTGCCCATAGGGTGTGCACAGCTCTAGAAAGCAGTTCTTGGCCTGACCAGAGCTGGGGACTCCTCCGCCAGTCCCGTGGAATGTGTGTGGCTCTAGCAAGCAGTTCTGGGCCTGCCTGGAGTGGGGGACTCCACTGCCACTTCCCCAAGGGGCGCACTTGGCTCTAGCAAGCAAGTCTGGGCCTGCCTGGAGTGGGGGACTCCTGCACTGTCCCCCACGGGGCATGCATGGCTCTAGCAAGCAGTTATGGGGCCCCGGAGCAGTGGACTCCTCTGCCACTGACCACGGTGCCTGAGGCTCTAGGAGCAGAGGACTCCACCACCACTGGTGGTGGGTTTTGTACCTTTTGATTGTATTTTTGGGGTTGCAGCTTGCCTCAACAAAGTTGTTGTGCATTCTTCATTCTTCTCTCCTGGCTCAGCTCCAAACCATCAGCTTACTTGCTAAACTTCAGTCGTTTAAGTCTCCTTCTGGACGGGAGCCTCTGTGGGAAGCTGGCTGCAGTCTGCCCTCTTGGCTTCCCCCAAATATTTCATCTTCTTTGGCACTACTGTAAATGCAATAGAGAGTTCTTGACTATTTTTTCAGCTTGGCTGCTATTGGTATATACAAAGGCTACCGATCAATGCGTGTTGATTTTATATTCCTGATCACAGCTGCTGTATTCCTTGATCACTTCTAAGAGTTTTGTACAAGAATCCCTGGTGTTTTCGAGGTATACGATCATATCATCTGTGAAGAGTGAAAGTTTGATCTCTTCTGATCCTATACGGATACCCTTGATTGCCTTTTCTTTCCTAATTGTGATGGCTAAAACTTCCATTACAATGTTAAAGAGCAATGGAGACAATAGGCAACCTTGCCTAGTTCCTGATCTGAGTGGGAATGATTTCAATTTAACTCCATTTAATATGATGTTGGCTATGGGTTTGCAGTAGATGGCCTCTATCAATTTAAGAAATGTCCCTTCTATACCAATTTTCTTAAGTGTTCTGATCATGAAGGGATGCTGGATATTATCAAAAGCTTTTTATGCATCAATTGAGAGAATCATATGGTCCTTGTTTTTTAATTTGTTTACATGATGAATTACATTTATGGATTTACATATGTTGAACCAGCCTTGAGATCCCGGGATAAAACCCACTTGGTCTTGATGTATAATTTGTTTGATGTGTTGCTGGATTCTGTTTGTTAGGCTCTTGTTGAATATTTTTGCATCAATATTCATTAGTGAAATAGGTCTATAATTTTCTTTTCTTGTTGGATCTTTTCCTGGTTTGGAGATCAAGGTGATGTTTGCTTCCTAGAATGTGTTGGGTAGTGTTTCGTGTTTTTCTCTATTTTGGAAAAGGTTAAGTAGTATAGTTACTAGTTCCTCTTTAATGGTTTGGTAGAATTCTGACATGAAGCCATCTGGTCCTGGATTTTTCTTTTTAATGGAGATTTTGTATAGTTGATGCTATTTCAGAACTTGATATAGGCCTGTTCAGCATTTCCACTTCATTTTGACTTCATCCTAGAAGATGGCATGCTTCCAAGTATTGATCAATTTCCTTCAGATTTTCATATTTGTGAGAATAAAGTTTCTTGTAATATTCATTAAGGATTTTTTGAATTTCTGAATGGTCTGTTGTTATTTCATCTTTACCATTTCTGATTAATGAAATTAGAGATTTTACTTTTTTTCTTGGTTAGGTAGGCCAAAGGTTTATCTATTTTATTGACCTTTTCAAAAAACCAAATTTTTTATTTGTTTATCTGTTGTATAACTCTTTTGTTTTCAATTTCATTTAATTCTGCTCTAATTTTGGTTATTTCTTTTCTTTTGCTAGGTTTGGGATTGGAATGTTCTTCGTTTTCCAGTTGCTTGAGATGTCCCATTAAGTTGATAACTTCCTCTCTTTCTGTTCTCTTGAGGAAGGTTTGCAGTGCTATAAATTTCCCTCTTAGGACTGCCGTTGCAGTATCCCAGAGGCTTTACAATACTTTAAAACGTAAAACCCATTTTAGCTGATGGAGAGAGCTACATGGTACATTTCAC
>CAUYQV010033694.1:0-15654 GCA_963574575.1 Galagoides demidoff | reverse complement strand
GTGGTCCCAGCTACTTGGGAGGCGGAGGCAGGAGACTCGCTTGAGCCCAGGAGTTGGAGGTTGCTATGAGCTGTGATGCCATGGCACTCTACCCAGGGGGACAGCTTGAGGCTCCGTCTCAAAAAAAAAAAAAAAGAAATTGGCCTGCTCTGTTGTCTCTCTCAGTCAGGAAAGTTCCGAGAGATCAAAGTATCAGAAAATATAAAAAATGATAAATATGATCAATGCAACCGCAAAGAACGAAGAAAGGAATGACAGGAGGGAAACAAAAGGCGGCAAATGAGGAAAGCGAATAAAGAAGGAAGAATGGACGGAGGAAAGGAAGACGGTTTCCCGGGGACTGATTCCCAAGTTAGAGTCATTCTAACACGATAGTCTAATTTTTTTGCATCTTTTTAAAAAACTGTGTAGAGTCTAATGTGAATTGACTGATGTAACAGGGAAGAAAAGGGTAGCTCAGTAGATTTTTTTTCTTTTTTTTTGGAGACAGAGCAGTCATCCCGGGTAGAGTTTTGTGGCATCACAGCTCACAGCAACCTCCAACTCCTGCCTCAAGCCATTCTCTGGCCTCAGCCTCCCAAGTAGCTGGGACCACAGGCGCTCACCACAACGCCCGGCTATTTTTTGGTTGTAGTTGTCATTGTTGTTCGGCAGGTCCGGGCTGGATTTGAACCCACCAGCTCTGGTGTATGTGGGTGGCCCCTTAGCCGCTTGACCTACAGGCATGGAGCCAAGCTCAGTAGATTGGAGATCACCCAATGACTGCACAGTTTATCCGCTAACTCTGCACTGATAACATATTGAATGCGTTTCACCCTAAGCTTGTGCGTGATTTCCTTCTGTAAATTCTGTAGACCCGACTGATTAATTCCCTAAATGAACAATGAAAATTTCTAGTCGTCGAAATAGAGAATTTGACAGTCTTTTTTGCCTCTTTTTCTTCTTGGGCCAAGACTATGTATGTGGACTTGAATAAAGCACAATTTAGTTATTTTAAATATCCCAACTTTTTTTTAACTGTCACACTTTGCTTTTGAGGTCACCTGGGGCTTTGACTCTTAAGGAAACTTTCATCACAAAAAGGAGACCTTCTAACATGCCTTCCCTCACTCGTTCCTAATCTGAACTCACCAAACCTTTCTTATGTACTGGAGAGAATTGAGGTGCAACTGGGCACGTGTGACAACAGACCCCGTCCCTACAATTGCTGCAGCGAACAGTTTAAGCAGCCAAACCACGGTCTCTGCAGCATTCAGGACAGAGCGGTGAGGATTCTGTCCAGGGTCTCCGAGACCCTGGAGCTGCTCAGTGCACAGGGGGAAATTCACTCCCCAGACCTAGCAGTTTGGCTGAGTCAAAGTGAAAGCAAGGTGTGGGGAGTGGAAGATACAGCAGCCAGGACTCTCGGGGTGGCAGAACAGAAGCAAGGTTTTATTTAAAGCAAAGAATAAGAGTGCAGTTTATTTAAAGTAAAGCATAGGTAAGACAGACTTTTCCAGGGAGACCAGAAAGGCTCCCCCTCTCCCCGCACAAAGGCTGATCTTCAGAGTAGGGATCTTAGTTCCTCTTACGATTATCTACAAAGCTCTTCACCGGTCCCCTAGGTCCTTAAGTTTTCTTGTTCACTTTCTGTTGGTCACAGAATACCTCAGTTGCCATGTGGCCCCATTTTCCTTTGCTTTTTAGCCATAGTTGCTAACCGTAATTGCCAACCTCTTGAAGGTTCTGGCACCCTTTCCTCAGACACGCACCCCATCCGTGTTTGTCTGTTTTTCCTCTTTCATGTAAAAATTCCCCTTCTTTTTCAATTTCCCTGGTGTTCAGTATTTATTTTTTTTATTATTAAATCATAGCTGTGTACATTAATGCAATCGTGGTGTACAATGTGCTGGTTTTACATATGATCTGAAATACTTTCCTCAAACTGTCAACATAGCCTTCACGGCATTTTCTTAGTGATTGTGTTAAGACATTTATATTCTACACCTAGTAAATTTCACGTGTACCCTTGTAAGATGCACTGTAGGTGTGGTCCCACCAATGACGCTTCTTATGGTAACGCTCTGGCAGTTCATGTCTGTAGTTGGCCATCTTGCCTCTGATTAAAAAAAAATTATTTTGGTAAAATACACATAATATAAAATTTTCCATCTTAATTATTTTTAAGTGCACAATTCAGTAGTGTATAACACGCACACACATTGTTGTACAGCTAATTGCCAGAGTCCTTTTGATTTTACAGCACTCAGACTGTGGACTCATCAAACAATAACTCATATCCTCTCTAGGAATATATGTAAATTAACATATGACAAATGATTTAAATTCAAGAAATGCTGTTTTAACTGTAGGTCCAGGCTTCATTCTGTAGGGAGAGAACTATTTGCGTGAGCCTGGAACAACTTGACTGTCGTCCCCAAGTGTCCCAATTCTGGCCTCATTTACAATTTATTCCTTTTGACTCCCTATGTCTATTCTTGTCCTATTCCTCTTCAGCCAAAATGACATTTCCAAAACCAAAACGAGAGTGTGTGTCAACCAGTTGAAATCCTTTTGTGTCTTCTTGATATTCTGAGAATAAGACCAAGGTGTTAAAGACGTGTTTGGAGCGTCAAACTCTAATCTGACCTTATTTCTGCAGTTGCCTTTTATGATGCCCTGTATCATAGACTGGTTCACCTTTATGGATTTTTTGGTTCCTGGAGAGGGACCAGGCTCTCTTCATGACTATGGAGGTGATGGGCAGGTTTCTTCATTTTCCTTTGCTTTTTAGCCATAATTGCTAACCGTAATTAAAATTTATTTTGGTAAAATACACAAATGACCCCTTTCTGGGGTCATTTCCAGAAAGCCTGAGTGAGGGATACAGAATTTCATGAAGTAAATCCAAGACCATCCTTTAAAAGCAAAACTATTTCAAATCGCATGACCAGTGGCATCCAGAAAAACGAATAAAACTTGGGCATTTTCTGTGGTTCAAAGGACTAGGGCGCTGGACCCATATGCCAGAGGTGGTGGGTTCAAACCCAGCCCCAGGCCAAAACTGCAAAAAACAAAATTTAAAAAAAAGTGAATAAAACTGTTACAGAATGAGGTATTAATGGAGAAAAGGGGACAATACAATCTGTTATAATGATTAAAATTGCAAAATGGAACCAGAATTAGAGGGACACCTATAATCTGAAATGACTTTATATTTGAGCAAAGATTAAGAACTCACACTCTGTTAGTATTGGAGTGGGTTGCAAAGCAGTCTTAAAATATTCTAACGATATGAGTGGTCTTCTGAGGACACTTTTTCCATGTAAAACATAATAATGAGAAATTCTTTTAATTCTCTCTCTTGTTCAGAGACTTGGCCTTTTCAGGTTAGGAAGTATCCCTGAAGCCAAGCTTTTCAAATGGCAGGTAATGTCATTTACCTTTTAATTCCCTCTTCTTAAGTATACTTTTTATTTCCCCAAATCAAACAATACTAAAGACTTTTCAGGAAGTTTAACACCCACGGGCCAAAATTGAGATTTACTATTATAGCAACCCATGATACGGAAGACTTAAGTCCCCTTGAATAGTATAAGAGAGAGTGGTGGGAGGAGGTATTAAGACAATGCAAGTGGAAAATGATATTTTTATACTACGGGAAATGAGCTGAAGATTTAACAACTATTTTAAAATTGAATCTGTGAAAATCTGGTCATCGTTGTCAACTATTTTTATGTTCTGACTGTGATTTTCTTCTAGAAAAGGTATCCACCCTGAAGATATTATGTGCTACTTGTCAGAACAATTTGAAGTCCTACAGGAACAGAGGAAGATGAAGAGAAGGCAGGCAGGAATATTTTTTCAGGAAAATGACTGCACTGCCCCCCGTGGATATTAACAGACTTGACTGCCAGTTACCATGGTGGTTAAACCATAGCCAAACATTTGACAGATTCCTGAAAAGTAAAACCAAATTGTTTCTAGTCAAATGAAGAAAAAGATGAAACTGCTAGACTTTTAAGGACTTTGTGGCTATAATTTATGTGTTAACCGACAGCAATTGATTCTAATTTTTAATTTTTTTAAAAGCATGTTGCTTATTTCTAGTTTTGTCAACAGGAAGCGCACACAAGCCCCAGCCGCACGTGAGGCTGTATTAATAACCACGTGCGTGCCCCTGAATCAGACGGAGAAGCTGCACTCACAGCACATCCTGGGTGATCCCAGTCACGGAAAGTTAAAAACAGGCAGAACGCACCTGTGGTGAGGGACGTCAGAATAGGGGTTAACCTCCGGAGAAGCTCTGGAAGAACATGGTGGGGTGATGGAATGGCCTATCTTGATCTGTATTTTGCTTCCAAAAATTATCAAACCGAGCACTTAAAATGTGTGCATTTTCTTATAAATAAGGTCTACTTCAATAAACTTCCTCTACTCCCCTGTCACTAGAAGTCATTAATGAGTTTGCATAGGGCCAGACAAACCATGAGCTACCAGGGATTACCTGGTAAGGATGGTCTTAGCTGGGCAAGCTTGGGAAAGTCACTTAATCTCTCTAACGTCAATCTGCACACCTGTAAATGGGGCTCACTGAGGGGTCTCATCCAGATGTTCCTTCCCTATGTTTCCATTTGTCCTAGAGGGAAAAACTCTCCTCTGTATTTAATAGACGTGCTGTACGTGTATGCAAATATACACAGGGTTCCAAACATGTCTCCACATTTTAAGAAAGGAAAAACATATCTTGGCTTGGCACCCATAGCTTAGTGAGTAAAGGCGCCGGGCACATACACCGAGGGTGGTGAGTTCGAGCCCAGCCCGGGCCTTCTAAACAACGACAACAGCAACCAAAAATAGCCAGGCATTGTGGCAGGTGCCTATAGTCCCAGCTACTTGGGAGACTGAGGCAAGAGAATCACTTAAGCTCAAAAGTTTGAGGTTGCAATGAGCTGAGATGCCACAGCACTCTACCCAGGGTGACATAGTAAAACTATGTCTCAAAATAAAGAAAAAAGATAAAAACTATCTTAAAATTGTAATACTCTGTAAACCTCATTAACAAAAAATGATTATAAGTCACGCTTGAACTCACCTTTTGTAATAGCAAAAGTCTAATGTGACCTGAGTATTACAATTTTTTATTTTTTTTTTTGAGACGGAGCCTCAAGGTATCCCCCTGGGTAGAGTGCCATGGCATCACAGCTCACAGCAACCTCCAACTCCTGGGCTCAAGCGAGTCTCCTGCCTCTGCCTCCCAAGTAGCTGGGACCACAGGCGCCTGCCACAACGCCTGGCCATTTTTTGGTTGCAGCCGTCATTGTTGTTTGGTGGGCCGGGGCTGGGGATTTGAACCCGCCACCTCAGGTGTACGTGGCTGGCGCCTTAGCCAATTGAGCCACAGGCGCCGAGCCAGTATTACAATTTTAATATATATTTTTTCCTTTCTTAAAGTATGTAAACACTGTTTTGGTGCTCTGTGTGTGTGTGTTTTACTGCTGTTCTGTTCTTGCTTTACATACAGTAAACTTAATGGTCTACCAGTAGTATAGACAGAGTAATTATCGTCCCACAAATGGCTCACCGTTCCGAAAGGCAGGTAGACTCCAATCTTCAGAGTCCCAAAGACATGTGAGGAATGGCTCTAAGAGGTGGAGACCCAGGACTCCAGGTGTAGGAGATGAGTCTGAAGTTATACAGATGTAAAGGCCAGAGACAGGGAATGAGGGCAGCTTGGAGCGGGTTCTACAGCTCAGCCGACATGTGAGCAGGTAAGTGACAGACCAGCAGGTCTGATCTGTCACACATTGCATTTGGTATTGACAGTTTCGCATGTACACAGAGCCTTTATACATAAGAAATAAAGATCCACAGAGGGCGACAGGTCTGAGAGCTTATATATCATCTGAACAAAGAACAATAAATTGTAGAGATGTGTCAAGATAGGGGAAACGGGTTTGGGGTTGTGGTGGTAAATTGTGAGACAGTGAGTAGGGGAGATATGGGTGAAACTGATGGAAGATGCAGGTTATTCTAGCAGGTTCCTCTCAGCACTGACTACTCAGCTCTGGGGATGACAGTGTCCTGGTGTAGGGAGTGGACCTGGATCATGGGCAATCTCACACCCTCCTTGAATCTGCTCTTTCTCAATGGACTTCAGCTCAAAATAACCAATATACCGCAGGAGCGTATTCTGATTCTCTTATGCATCTTGTCACTGAACCTAAGGCAGTGCTCTTCAACCTTTTAACCTCACGGCACACTTCAATTATGTTGACCCCCCAAAAAAATAAGTTTAAAAAAAGAATGTATTTACTGCGCTTTGAACTTCTTTTGAAAGTAATTTCATTAATGATCTTTAAACTTTTCAGCAGCACATCTAAGCTCCTTTATGGCACACTGGTCAGAAATCACGGACCTAAAGGGCTTTTTAAAGATTAGAGGAGATGAGGTACGTAAGTGGAGTCCATTGTGTATATAATGACACTTAGAGTTATCTTGGATTTGTCTGCTATTTTTTACTCTTCATCTCAACCATCTAGTTGATTCTGCCTTCAAAATAAATCTCTGAAATAATCATTTTCCACCTTTCCCCCTTAGCACTCTAGGGAAGCAAACCACCAGTGGAAGTGCATTCTGACCCCATGCACTGCGACCACTCCCACCTCCCCTCCCTGGTAATCCTTTTAAAAACAGATTTGGTTTACATCGTTACACTTTTTAAAGATCTAAAGTAATCTTTTTACCCTTGAAATAAAAGGCAAAATCTGCATGATGCTTGAAAGGACCTCTATTATTTATTTGGTCTCTGGCTAATCTCAATAAACAAGCAAACAAAATAAAAAGGTCCCTCAAACCCCAAAAACAGCAAGAAGAAAATAATGTCCATGTGAAAGCTTATTCTTCCTGAACTGTGAGAGGATTTGTCTATGCAGATATTCCAGTGGCGTATTTCTTTATTTTATTCAAGTCTTCAGACACTAATATTATATCCTCCAGGGTTCTTTAATGATTCATATTAAAATTGTATAGCAATCCACGTTTTAATTTTAATTCTATGATTTATTTTTCTACATTATGTTGCCATTATGTTACATACCTGTTTATCGAACTATTGATGTGTTTATTTATTTATAGGTGTGCCCTCCTGCAGAATTTAGCTTTTTGGAAGACATGTGTTTATTTTAATTTGCTAATGTGTTCCTAGCATCTGGCATGTAGTAAGTGTTTAATAAATACTTACTGGATTAATAGAAAAACAAATTAATAATGTACAGAATATATCTAAAATGTAGTTATTAGTATATCAACAAACATATACATATTACTATATATACTCCTCCAAATATTAAATTACTATGAAGAGGATACTTATTAAATTTCTGGCTTTACATATTAAAAACTGAAACCAGGAAATTTTAAATTATTTACTCAATGAATTGAATCAAGTAGCTTTTTTAAAATCTAGTTTTTTGTCTGTAGAAGACCTTCATTTTCTTTTCTCAGAGATACCATATTCTTTAAGAGAAATGAAGATAGAATATGAGCTAATTGATGTTTCTTAGACCAAGCAGCATGTTAGAATTACAAAGAGTACATAAAAAAAGTTACTGACCTTCAGACATCATTTTAGGATAATTCAATCAGGGTTGTTAGCGTAGGGACCGGGCATTTGGTTTTTTATGAGACAGACCCTCAAGTTGTTCCCCTGGGTAGAATGCGGTGGCATCACAGCTCACAGCAACCTCCAACTCCTGGGCTCAAAAGAGTCTCCTGCCTCAGCCTCCCAAGTAGCTGGGACCATAGGTGCCCACCACAATGCCTGGCTATTTTTTTTTTTTTGGTTGCAGCCTTCATTGTTGTTTGGCGGGCCCAGGCTGGATTTGAACCCACCACCTTAGGTGTATATGGCTGGTGCCTTAGCCACTTGAGCCACAGGTGCCAAGCTGGGACCGGGCATTTGTATAGTTCTGATTCTGATATCATATGTTTGTTAAATCCACGCTTCCATTTACAATGTCAACTTGGAAGTTTACCGTCTTTATATCTTTCTCCTTTATCTCTGTATCCTTGAAAAAAATCATTAGGGCAAATATTAAGTAAATTCATACAAGTAAATGCTGAAACCAAAAGAAAATATAGTTTTCATGACATATTGACAAATGTAAAAAGAGCAGAGGTTCCCAAAGTTGGCAGAAAAACAGAGAAAAATAAGATGCTTCTGCACGGCCTGCTGAGAAGCCAGGTTCAAAATATGCGTTAAAATGTGCAGATCCTCATCCCACCATTTAATCTCTAGAAGTTAGTTGTGTAGACTCACAGAAATCTGTAAAATGTACAGATAAAGCTATTTGGGCATTCTTAATAGGTGAAATTAAAATAAGCTAAGGTAGGGAACAAAAGGACCTTGTCTGGGACGGAGAAAAAATAAGACAAAGAGCTGCCATATACGTCTTTTCACTGACACCCTCATGCATCAGGCTGAGATATGGAAAACACTATTTCAGAAGAAAGTTTAAGCACGGTAGTCACGGTTGGCTACCTACCCTGGACAAATGGCGTCAGCACAGAGCTCTGTTCCGTGCGGAGGTGCCGTGTTTAATGTTCCAGTGCGGTTGTGTCAGCATCACCACTCTGCCTGTGAATTGGGAAATCTGAAAGCTGCATTATGAAAATTTCTGAATTTCAAGCCAGGGAGTTAGTTCAGTCCCTGTTGTCTACCTTAAAGAGCTGTGATTAAAAAAAAAAAAAAATTCTACATTGAAAGCCAACAAAGAATAGAAATTAAATAAATATATATATTATAAATATATCATCAATATAAATATGTTATATATAAAGAGAGAGACACAGACACTGTGATGCCTACTTCAGAGATGAGGCTGTCACCTAGACACCCCTCTGAGCTCCAGCTCCAGAGCAATGTTTATTTGGGGATGTGGTTATGGGAAATGTGGTAAATGGATCTTGACCTTGACAATGGGGCGAATCTTTAAAACAAAAGGTGAAGGAGTTGAACGGCAATATTAGCTAGGTTGTGCTAAAGGTACACTGATATGCTTATGAGAGACATAGAACAAATAAGCAGAGAAAGTAGAAAGGGTTAGAGACTATTAGGTGGCAAATAACCCATGCCCCCCAAAGGGGGTCAACATTAGCACCTGATACATACAGTATATGAGAAGAAAAGAGAGCACTATGTTATTTTACAGTAATAAACACAACAGTCCAGACTGGAGATGTGCGTGTTAACAGTGTTCATTGTACTGAACAGCGTATCCGGACATGACACGTCTTACCGTGCTGTCATGGTGTATCATAGACAAATACTTAAATATACAAACAAGAAATGACACATATGCAGCAGCAAGGGTTGAACTGCCACCATGTTTACAACAAAAACAAACACACAAGAAGTCATGGGTAACACGAAGTCCAGCAGCTGGATGGTGGCCGAGTGTGACCCGACTCTGAAATCAGAGCTCTTCCACTGCAACTTACAACTGCTCCACGTTTTGGTAAATATTTGTTATTGTCACTCTTTAGTTTCAGGCATTTGGGAATGTGTCTGTAAGAGAATCACAGGTAGTTTTAGTTTGCATTTCTCTGATGGTCAATGACATTGAATGCACTTTGATATATACTCATTAGCTATTTGGGAGTGCTCTTTTTTCAAGTTCATGTTCAAGGATTTGAAACCCTATAAACTTGGTGTTTCTCTATTGTTACTGATGTGTAAGAGTTCTTTGTGTATTCTAGACATGACTTCTCTGATAACAAACATACTTTTATTTAAACGTTCCTTTGTTTAAAGAAACCAAGAGAAAAAAACAGAAGGAACATTAGGGCAGAAGGGAATTGGCCGAAGGAAAGCACATAATTTATGTGAAGAGATTGAGAACAGGGCATTTTACTCATAAAGAATATCAGTTATTAAAAATAGAATCAGAATGAGAAAGACCCATTTGAAATAAATGTAGTTAGTCAAAATTACCCCTTTCATAGTCATTTTCAGTAAAAATTCAAGAGATTCCCAGAAAATAAAATTAAAATGCAATAGAAGACATGGAAATAAATGCAAGAAACTTATGAAAATTAAATGATCAAAAAAAAAAAAAAAGAAAATTAGATGATCAATTCGAGATGGGAAACATTCAAATTTTAGGAGTCCTACAAAGTGAGATTCTTGAAAATGGGTGATAACATTACAAATTAAAGAAGTTAGGACCTAAAGTGGATTCCAAATGTTTCCAGGAAAGTAAGAAAAAAAAAATTTGTGCAAAAGATCATGAGCTAGAGATTGGAAATTCTTAACTGTAATTACTGAAAACTAGAAATGCATAGACCAACACTTTGAGAATTCTTGGAAAAATATTGCCTTGCTGAAATAACACGCAAATAATGGCCAATTAAGACATGCATAATTCATAAAAATATTTATTTTGCTTGCATCTTTTAAGAAGCACCAAATAAATGCTTCAACAAAACAAAGGAGTAGGTTGAAAAGAGGATGATGGAGGATCCAGGAAGTGCGGGATCCAGAAAGGGAAGATGGTGTAACCAGAAAGGCTGACGATTATCCGGCAGCTGAGGAAGCTTCTAGATAGGAGCAGGGACGAGATATTCTGGGAAAAGGATCTCCCAAAGCAAGAGAAGAAAAAAAAAAAACCCACAAAACCCTATGAACTGTCATTTTGAAAATAATATATACATTTAACAGAGTTGGGAAATATATGCTGACATAGATACAGAAAATAGTAAAGAAAAAAATGTGAAGAAATACATAGGAAAATCATCAAGTTACTTTTAGTCCAAAGAATATTTCTATAGTCAAAGAACATAAATATTAACCAACAATTTAACATAATGTTGTAGAGTCATATAGACATTTGAAGAATGTGGGGGGGGGGAGTTATTGAGAAAAAGGTGTAAAGGAACTAATTTGTCATCTCTCATAAAAGAAGCAATTAAAGTTCTAAAATTGAGCCATCCCCACCACCACTGTACTGTCTAGGTTATGTAGTTAAATATTAGGTGACAGGAACAGTTATAAAAGTTGGAAATGGGTGTCTAATTGAGTGGGTCTTGGGCTCTAAGCAAGTCAGGGTACTATTTTTCTATTATAAGTTCCTTTGGTCAAATTGACTTAAACATGTGCTATACTATTATACTTTAATAAAAAAATAAGAATTGATCTAAAATAATCAACATTTTTAATCAATTCCTAAATAGTAAATTTCACCCAAAATAACTTGCAGTATACATATTTGGTGGGGAAATCAACCACCAAAACACTTACTAGAGCTGGATGTAGTAGCCTCTCATTAATTTGAAGGAATTAGCTTCTACACAAAGAATAATCAGTACGAGTGATTAAGACTGAGAAAATTGAAAAAACTGATGGAAATATTAATATTTGGGACAGCGTTCTGGTTAATATACTTCTACAGAAATTGGAAAGCATGAAGAATGTGAATAATTAAGGTTATTTGTCATACAAATCTGGAGGTCTGCAAAGCTCACAGAAGTGTAGAGGTTTTGATTTGCCGCTGCTGCAGGCCAAGAAATAGTCCCACTAATTACTAGAAATAAGAAAGAGTGTGAAGACATAATATGATGATTTATAGGCTTTACTTATAATTTGACAGGTACACGAGCCATGTGCAGAAACGCTCATTTAGAGGCATCAGACAAACGAGATTTGGTACATTTTGATAAGGGAGAGGCTTTAAGAGATTTCTCTGAGAATATCTTAGGTGTTGTTGAGCTATCCTCTGACAAAGAAAAAAATGTGGCTTTAATGAAAGAATGTTGTCTTTTCCAATTCCATAAATTCTGCTTCGTAAGTTTGATCATCTTACGATATGTGCTTGTATACCCAGGAGCCATTGACGGGTCTTTAATCAATTCACTCATTAATGAACTTTTTTCTCTTCTTTTTTTTAAGTTTTTCTCCCCATTAGTCACCACATTGAGCCTTTATTGGATGGCAGGCAGTGTGCTGAGATTTTATTTGTATTTTTATCTTATTTATTTATTTAAAACAGGCTCTCACTCTGCCTCCCAGTCTGGAGTGCACAGGTGCTCTCCGCAGCCTTGAGCTCCAGGGCTCACGCGATCTTCCTGCCTCAGTTTCCCAATTACTATAACTATAGGTCCATGCCACCATTCCTGGGTAGGTTTGAATTTTCTTTAGAGATGAGTTCTTGTTATGTTGTTCATTTTGGAACTCGTGGACTCAGATGACCCTCGTGATCTCAGCTTCCTGAGTTGCTTGGTTTATGCAGGTGTGAGCCACTGCACCAGCCACTGTGCTGGGATTTTAAACACCCCATCCATATCACAACGCAGAGAACTTCCAAAACATTCTGAAAATGAGAAAATTTATGTTCAAACATTTTAATTAAATTACACTATGTTACATTGCTGGCAAATGGAATAAACACGCTGTAATATATCTTTTCCATGACAATGGACGGCCTCATTTTAAGCATATATTCTTTCCGTTAACAAACGTTCATTGATTGCCTGGGATCTGTCACGCTCACTATCCTTGACCCTGAGATAGATAAATAAGATGGAGACTATTTTTTGAAATGATTCTCATAGTTTTGTGGACAGAACACCATAAAGACATATTTGGGGAAGCATGAAAATTTGGCTTTTGTCTTAGCATTCTTTTTGGGGAATTCTGTACAAGTTGTGAAAATAAATTCAGAGCAAAACATCATTATAAAATTTCATGAGTGAGGAAGACCCGAAAATATCTCTGATAAATCATCTTCAATTATGATATAAAAGATAGACAGTAAAAAGAAAGTTGAAAAAAAGGTAGAGAAAAATGTATTAAAAATACGTTTCATTCTCATGAAACTTTAAAAAACTTTTTTTTCACAAATGACCTAAGAAGAGATTTCCTAAACTTTTTTTTTTATCAGAATAAACCCCAACTTTTTTTTTTATCAGAAAATAAGCCAAGCCCCAACTTTTTTTAAATTTTATTTATTTATTTATTTATTTTTATTTCCTAAACTTTTTAAGCCTTCTGAGGGAATCATGTGTAGAAAATTTTAATTGAAATGATTACAAAATTATTACAATAGAACATCAAGTGCTTTCTGGGGGAGGGAATCAGAGAAAATTGCATTTTTACTCAGCTGTTTGGATCATCCTGGACTCTCTTACTTTGAAGAGAAGCCACTCCTTCTGTGAAGAGCTACGGCCTGTCCTGCAGATGCTTCTGGAAGGTCCCTGCTCCTGCCAGCAGTCACAGGATGTTTCCCCAGGGATCCAAGTGCCCACCCAGGGATATTGAAATCTGTTACCAAAGCTCAGCATGTCCACAAGCCTCTGTCAGAATAACAAGGACAAGTAGTTGAAGAGAAGGAAAGATAAATTTATTGCTTTGCTGGTAAAGGGAGAAAATGGTGCCAGGCATGTTGGCTCACATCTGTAATTCTAGTACTCTGGGAGGCTGAGGTGGGTGGATTGCTTGTGCTCAAGAGATTGAGACCAACCTGCGTAAGAGTGAGACTCCATTATCTACAAAAAATGGAAAAATTAGCTGGGCATTATTGTGGGCACCTGTAGTCCCAGATACTAGGGAGGCTGAGGCAGGAGAATCACGTGAATCCAGGAGTTTGAGGTTGCTGTGAGCTGTGACGCCACGGCACCCTAGCATGGACAACAGAATGAGACTGTGTCTCAAAGTAAATAGATAAATAAATAAAGGAGGGAAATGTCAGACTATTGTCCCACAATTCAAATTCCTTACTTTTCTTATCTTTATAACTAGACATGAAGACATAAAAATACAACCACATTCTATGCAAGGCAAATCTAAGAACACAAGCATCAACCTTTTCTTTACGTTTGACTGTGATGAGTGAACCAATTAATTATTTTTCTGTTTCCCTTGCTAAGAAACGTCTGGGTCTCTCAGACCAAACAACTGAGTGAATCAGATTGAGGGACTATTTATGGAATGGGATATCAGTGAAGAAAATGTCATATAAATGTGGCTGACAGTGTAATCAATATGACGAAGGCTGTGAGTGACGTGGGGATAAGCAGGTGATGGATATGTGGTTCACATATGTTGGTGAAGCTCGTGTAGTATGGACAAGTAATTATATAATATCAAAAATGTACCAGAATTACTACTCCCCTTTAACAGGAAAATAGTGATGAACATTATGACTATATTTCATCCAAAAGCAATCTTATGCGAGACAGGAAAGCTGATGGAACTATTTTGACAGATGTCAGATGTTCTAACAAGACTGAGTCGAAGCCAGTACAATTTTTAAAAACAATGAACTTTAGGAAGCTTGAACACTGTATGCCAATCACAATACCAACATATAAGATAGTTTGCTTACAGAGAACAGAGTTTATCTGTTAGAATCTGCTACAGAAACAACCAAACTGGGCATTGCCTGTGGCTCAAAGGAGCAGGGTGCTGGCCCCATATGCCGGAGGTGGCGGGTTCAAACCCAGCCCTGGCCAAAAAAAAAAAAAAAAAAACAGAAAAAGAAAATAAAAAAAAAACAACCAAACTGGTGTGACTTGAGGACGGAAGTGTTTCTTGCACCATATTTGCTAGAAGAGAAAAAAAAGAAGAAGAAGAAAAAAAAACCTCCCAATGTTTTGCTCCACAGAACGTGCTGAAATTAGTGTTCATGAAATGAAAACAGAGATGCAGGTGGGAATGGGGAGATTTGTTGTGTGTAAACCAATTAAATGTCTCCATCACTATATTGCTACGTCCAAGATTAAGGAACATTTTGTTTCAGGTAAGTGTAAAGTAACAACTAAGCAAAATTATTCCTGATACAGTAGTGTGTGAAGGTATTTTTAAGTATTCTAAAAAGATGCAGAATCTTCTTTAAGCAGTGCAAACAACTTCAATTTGAAGTATTGATCTGATGAACTTACAGAAATTTAAGAGGTGCTAAATCATTACCTAGACAATAGAGATCTTTGGACCTTGGCGGCAACGTCAGTGTCAACGGTTGGTCCTCCATTGGTCCAAAACGTTCTGCATATGCCCCATCCACAGTTGAGGGCCAGTGGAGAACTTCTTTTTCCTTCACTAAATATTTAAACTCTTAGAAGTGAATTTTATCATTTTTAATAGCAAAACTATAAGAATAATTACCTCTTTAGAAAGTTTTCAGCTTTTTCTGGAAGCTCTGTAAGTTGTTCTAAGGTAGTGTTAGTTGGCCTCCCTTAAATGTCGATTCAGATACTTGACTGTTTGGTATTCCAGTAGAAGTTGTATGGAGAGCACATCTTTAATTATGGTGTAATATGATAATTGTAGGAATAGAGATATTAACTCAAGGTTATCAGATGAGGGATATATTAGGTATTGGACTCACATATTGGAATGTCATGGAAATCTCTACGCAAGATTTTGAATAACAATTTACTGAACAACAGAATCACTTTTACGGTATTATTAGAAAAAATGATAACCAAGTTGACAGAAAGCTTAAAATCATTAGTATAGGCTCGGCACCTGTGGCTCAAGCGGCTAAGGCGCCAGCCACATACACCTAAGGTGGCGGGTTCGAATCCCCAGCCCGGGCCCGCCAAACAACAATGATGGCTGCAACCAAAAAATGGCCGGGTGTTGTGGCGGGCGCCTGTGGTCCCAGCTACTTGGGAGGC
>CAUYQV010033686.1:0-21002 GCA_963574575.1 Galagoides demidoff | reverse complement strand
CTTCTTCCTTGGTGTAAGGTACCAGGGTTACCCAACCCCCAATGGTAGGAAGAATCATTATTGTTGTCTCTCTCCAGCCTGGACCCCCCCCCCCCCCACGCACTTAAAACAGGATCTCCATCTCTGCCAGGGCTCTCCATTCTCAGAGACTCATTGGACTCTCCCCACCCTGACTATTGCAGCCCTGGAACCCACCTGGTTTGGCCTCTCCCAGCCCATCTTCCCCAACATCAGCCCAGGTCCTCCCACCTGAACCATGTGACAGCCTTTCTGCCCCTCCACCCAGCCTCTCCCAGCCTCTGCTTTTCCCTGCCATCTTGCTTCCTATTCCATCCCTGCAAGAACCTGCTTGAATTTGTCACCCTGCCTGGCTGTAACAGCCTCTACCACCTTGTATTGCTCCTTGATAGGACTAAAGTCCTGGCCATGACCTATCTCTATCACAAGCCCCTTGCTCAGCTCAGGCCTCCTCAAGGGTTGTCCCCAACTTCCCTCTTTTGGGTCTCAGCTGGGAAGAGTCATCTACCTAGGTATTCCCCTTTCCCTCTAGGTTGTCCCCCAGGAGGCCTGGGACCTGGAAACCTCCTTTTTTGTCTTCTGGGAAGTGACATTTCTTTGGTTGAGTACGGGGTTGGCTTTCTGAGCTTTGGGGGGAAGGGGAAAGGACTCCCTGGACCCCAACTGGTCCCCAGGTTTTGGGCCCAGATGACACTCCGTGAGTGAATGAATGAGTGAATGAATGACTTACTGCATGACAACCAAGTTCCAAGTCTGGAAACGAAGCTCAGGCGCCTGCGAGGGGCAATGGAGAGCTCTCGAAAGTAGGGGCAGAAGAGCGGAAGACTGGGAGATAAGGTTAGGGGAAGCTCCCGAAGCCGCCAGAAGAGCAGCTAGACTTAGCCTCTGGCTCTGAAGTCTAACCAGCTCCCTCTTTGGGGCAAGGAGGGGACCCGCAGGCCTGGAGGCGGGCACCGGGCCGGCTGCGGCCGCGCTCTAGCCAACAGGAAGGGAAGGAGTGAGGCCAGGCGAGGCGGGCCAGCCGGCCAGTGGAGAGTCCCGGGCGTGGGCGTGGGGAGCAGGGGAACCCCCTAAGGCGTCTCCTCAGCTCCATCGTGTATGGGGGCGCTGTCCCCGAGCCTCAGCGTACTCCTCTGTAAAATGGGGCCCTCTCTGGGGGCTGGCCTGCGCACCAACCGCAAGCGGGAGGCGAAATGTGCCAGGGAGGGCAAACAAGGAGATGCAGCGACTCTCAAGAGTCGGAGAGACTCTATCCCCGGGACTCCCAGCTGGTCCGGGCGGGGCCTTGGAGGGATGGACCCTCTTGGGGGCGGGCCCTGGGTGGGGGCGGGGCCGGCCAGCACCTGGGTGAGGTCGCACAGCCCCGCCCCCCTGCACTTCCGTGTGCCGCGGCGCCGGAGCAGGAGGCGGCAGCCCAGCTCCCCCGAGCGACCCCGGCATCCGCCCGCCGCGCCGACACCCGGGTCGTACCTCACTGGTCTCTGGGCCCCTCGTTGTCAGACCCGCACCGACCCCGTCCTAGCGCGCGACCAGAAGCCGCGCAGGGAGCCGGACCCCAGCTGTCGCGACCCTTGGTGCCTGGCCCTGAGCCCGGAGGTGAGTGAGAGCCGGGCCCGGGCGCGGGAGCAGGGCTACCTCGAGGGCGCGCCGCCTCTCCCTGCCCCCTCCTCGTTCCGGTCCCCGTTTCCCGTTTCTGAAACTGAGAAACTGAGCTGCGGCCAGCGAAAGTCCTGCCGCGCGCGGAGACTCGCCGGTCCCTGAGTCCCTTGGTCCGTGTGTGCGCCCCTCGATTCGACAGTGAGGTCCGAGACCCGTTCGTCTGACAGCTCCCGGCCCTTCTACCCGCTTATGTGTTCCCCGCTCCTCCGAGGGGTCTGTGCGTCTCTTTTGAATCTCTCTCAGGCCCTGCCTGGTCCATCTGTCCCCACCCCCTCTGTGTTCCCCTGGCCGCCTCTTTCCAGTCCGGCTCTGTCTGTCCTTAGCCCTCCGCGTGCTCCACCGCCCCACCCCCACCCAGCCGCCCCCTAAATCCCGTCCTCTCTGAGCTTCGCCCCCAGCCCACGCTCGTCTCCCCCAGCCTGTCCAGTCGCCTTTCCTTTTCTATCGCCGGGCCGAGGCCGGGCCGCCCGCCGAGCCTGGTCGCCTTCCGAGCCTGGTCTCCCGCCCCTCGGTCCCAGCCGGCCAGACCTGAACCGTGCCTCCTCTCTCTATCTCTTCTTTCGGTCTTGGAGTCTTTCTCTGTCTCTCTATCCGTCTCTGGGCTGGGCGTGGCTCCAGTCTCAACTGTGCTCCTTCCCGCTCCCGCCTCTCAGCCCCTCTGAGCCCCCTTTGCCCTGGTGACCCCTGCCTGGTGTGGTCTTTCCCTGCCCTCCGACCCAGATGCCGGCCCCCGGCTCCCGTGGGGGCCCAGCCAGGGGAGGAGAAGAGATGGAGGGGAACCGTCTTGGCGGGTGGTGGAGGATGGTGGGACGGAGGTGAACGTCAGAACTGCTCCCACTTCCCTAACACACTCACTTGGGGAGAAAAAAGAGCCCCACTAAACCCCCACCTACACCAATTTGGTATGAATGGGAGTGTCCCCTTCTCTGGCCCCTACCCGTGCGCATGGACCCTGTCTCCTTGTGCTGAGTCGCCTATATCTTGGCGTGTGGGTCTGCTGCGTGTCTGCATCTCCTGTGTTCTTCGGCACTGTGGGACTTGTCTGGTGCACGCATATTCTTTTTCACGTGTGTAACTTGGCTGTATGTGTATATGCATGATGTATCTGCTTGTGTTTCCTAAGGCTCTGCGTGTGTCCTTTGCAACTGTGTGTGCACTGTGGCTTTTGGTGTTCTTTGTTACCAGACTCCCCCCGCGTGTGTGTGTCTCTATGTATCTGGAAGGTTCCTTGTTGCACACTGGTGTATCATGAGTACATTAGATCTGTTAGTTGTGGGAGCTCCTGGTGTTGGGATCCCAGTTCATCAGGTGTAAGTGTGAATGTATCTGCATGAATGTGTTTGTGTGTGTGCATTCGGATGTGGTTTCTCCTCTCCCTCTGCCACTGAGCTGCTGTGACCAGATGGACCTGGTCACTGAAAGAGGACTAGTGCCTTGGGTTTCCTCATTCCTGGTGTGGACCAAGCTGGGGTGTGGCAGGTAGGTCGCGTGGCTTATGTGCATGTGGTTGTGTGAGCTGTGGGGGTGTCTGGACCGCTGTACCTGGCAGTGAAGTGGTGTAAAGTCTCTGGTACATGACAGGATGGTGCTTGGGGCAAGACACAGTCTTGCTGGGAGACACAGTCTGACTATGTGAACCTGCCAGTGTGTGCCTGGGGAGTGACTGTGATTGTGGGGAACCAGGAGTGCTTGGGTGTAGGTGTCAGTGGCAGGAGGGGGTGTGACAAGGTGTGTGGTGACAGGGCCATGTGAGAAGGTGAGAGCCCAGTGTGTGTGTGAGTACATGGGAGACTGTGAGAGTGTGGTGTGCACACAGCACCTTGGGGAGGTAGTGAGAGCCGGAGGGCAAGTCTTGGGGTTTGTGACCAAGATCTCTGGCTCTGAGCCTAAGAAAGACTGGGCTTAAATACTTGCTGTACCTATTAAGAGACCCAAGTTGGGCCTCCCTAAGGCTGTTATTTGCAGAATGGAGAAGGTTGTTGTGAGCAGTAGAGGTCCTGTGTCAGAAGTCCTTTAGCACAGCTTTGGCCCATGGTAAGAGCACAGCACATCCTATAAGTCTTATTTGGTGACCACGCCACAGCTGTATGGTCCTATTCTCTGGGGGTGGGGTGGGGCTAATGAAAGCCCAGAGTCCTCAGCTACATTTCCTGCCTATGATGTGTCTATTGCCCCCTGCCCTCCCCTTGACCAGGCTGGTGTGGGAGGGAGGGTGCCCTTATAGAGTCCCCAGAACCCAGCCCCATTCAGCCCACATGACAATCCATCCCCCATCAGGGAAAGAGGGGTGAGAGGTGATTCAGAGCTGTGACTTCAGGGCACTGACACCATTTAGCTGGCACAGCTAATTGGAGTTTAAATTAAAATTAGAAATAATTTAAAGTACAGACAAAAAAAAAAAAGCCTGAGGATGCCTTAGGGAGTGGTGATGGGGGTCCTCAGCTGGGGGAGGGACTCACCTCTGGAGAGGAGAATCTCTTGTGGAGGCCTGGCCTGCTTGCAGAGAAAATGTTCAGGCCTTTCAGCCAGGAGACCCAGGATCACCTTGCTGCCTTTGCCATTCCATCCTTCTCTAGGGTATCTCCAGGTGTCAGTTTTTTGAACTATATAATGGGCACACTAGTGATGTAAGAATCACCTGAACTATAAGGCTCAAAACAAGGGCTAAAATAATGTTGCTATTCATTTGGTACTCTCAGTGGGAGACCAGCAGAAGAGCTGGTGCCCCACAACAATAGAGACCTGGAACCACCTGGGGATAGGAGTGCTAGTATTTTCCCCATTTTAAAGACTGAGCTCAGGGGAATTGCCCCAGGCCATAAAGTGCCCAGTTCATCCTAGGACTCTAAGCCTGCAGAGCAACCTCCTGCAGACAGGAAGGTCAGGAATAGCTTTTTGGGTTGTCTGTTGGCCTACTACTCACCAGGCTGGAAGTGTTCTGAGGGCAGAGACAGTGTCCTAGGCTCTAACATGGAGTAGACAAGTAGCTTGCACCCAGGAAAAGTTTGGCCCAATACCCTACTTCCCAGAATAGAAAGCCAAATCCAGAGAGGCCTGAGGTCTTAGGGCCAGGTGAGATGGAACTGAGCTATGTCAGCGTGCTGTGGTTGGCTGATGGGGAGGGCCTATTTGGTGGTGCCTTCCAGCTCAGCTATTTTCTCCTGTTCTTACAGGTCTGCTGGGCACTGGCCCAGGCCAGGGGGAAAGTCTCTTTCTCCTGGTGATTGGTGTGTGGCAGCAGTAGCAGGAGCCAGGACAAAGGACAAGCAGGAGCTGGGAGCTCCAGGTAGGACTGAGTCTTTTTCAACAGATGGACAGTGTGCAGAAGAGGCCTTCCTTTTGGGGCTCCTCCCCTTTCTGCTGTGGAACATGTATGCAGAGTCCTTGATCTCATTTCGGGGCCTGGATGCCCAGAGGTGGCAGCTGTTTCCTTGCCTATGAGGGGCTCCCTACCCCCGAGGAACTCCCTGCCTGGACCTGGCTCTGGCCCAGGGAAGGATTTGATCTTGAAACTTATAGATTTGGGGCCCCCACAGTAGTTGGAGCAAGAGATGGTAACACTTTTTTCATCACTTTTTCTTCTCAGTTAGAGAGAGCCAGTCATGTGAGCCAAGGGTTGAGGGCAGATGTAGCAGTTTTTCCATGGCCTCTTGTATCTGCCTCAAACTGTCCCCATTATCACACAAGGAAACTAAGGTTCACCCTGCGCCCCACAGTGGGTTACATGCTGTGCTGGGGATGAAGCTGGGATCTCCCGCTCCTGTCTTGCCATGGATCTCCCTCCATTTCCCTATCTGGAGCCTGAGGAGGGGCTCTAAATCTCTCTTTCCAGCCTCTAGATTCTGGGATGAGCTGGACAAAGTCTCTAAGGAGTGCTGAGGAAGGCTGCGATCTCTCTGAGGCCCCTTATAAAGCTAGAAATTCCTTCTTTTGGGGCCAGCCTTTCCCCCTTTACCCCTGTCATAATGAAGACTTTGCTGTGTGTTACTTTCTGGATGTCTGAGGCCCTAGTGAGCAGGTTTCTGGTGGTGGTGGTGGGGTGCTGAGGAAATGGAAACGTGGAACCTGGCAGTGACAGTGAGGGGTCACAAAGATGGTCTTTCTTCCTGGAGTCCTCTCTGATCAACCCCACATGCCCACCTCTAGGAGCTTTAGGCACCTATAGGTCTTGAAGGTGATGGTGAGTAGACCTGAGAGGGCTGTGTTTCCTAGGCCTCACACTGGCAGGGGGAGGTCAGGGTCCTTACGTCTAGGGTGGCAGTGGGCGCAGAACAAGAGCAGGGTCTTGGCTTGGGCATGGAGGCTCACACCTATAATCCTAGCATTTTGGGAGGCTGAGGCAGGAGGATCACTTGAGGCTAGGAGTTTGAGACCAACCTAAGCTACATAGCAAGACCCAATATCTACAGAAAAAAAAAAATTAGCTGATCAGTCATGGTGGCGTGTGTCTGTAGTCCTAGCTACTCTGGAGGCTGAGACGGGAGGATTACTTGAGCCCAGGAGTTCTGAAGCTGCAGTGAACTATGATTGTGCCACTGTACCCCAGCCTAAGCAACAGAGTAAGACCTTATCTCCCTCCCTCCCTCCCTTCCTTCCTTCCTTTCTCTCTCTCTCTCTCTTTCTTTTCTTTTTTCTTTTTTTAAGAGTCTCACTCTGTTGCCCTGGGTAGAGTGCCATGGTGTCATAACTCACAGCAACCTCAAACTCTTGGGCTCAAGCAATCCTCTGGCCTCAGCCTCCCAAGTGACTGCAACTATAGGCACCTGGGACAATGCCTAGCTAGTTTTTATATTTTAATTTAATTTAATTATTTGCAGTTTTGGCTGGGGCTGGGCTTGAACCTGCCACCCCCAGTATATGGGGCCAGCACCTTACTCCTTGAGCCACAGGGAGCCAGCCTTTCCCCCCTTTAGCCCCTGTCACAATGGGGCCAAGGGCTAACGGGGCTTTTTATTTATTTATTTTTGAGACAGAGTCTCAAGCTGTTGCCCTGGGTAGAGGGCTGTGGTGTCGTAGCTCACAGTAACCTTCAAGTGATCCTCTTGCCTCAATTTTTCTATTTTCAGTAGAGATTGGGGTGGGTGTCTTGCTGCAGAGGCTGGTCTTGAACTCGTGAGCTCAAGCATTCTACTCTGCTCAGTCTCCCAAAGCAACAGGATTATAGATGTGAGCCACCATGCCCAGCTGACACCCTACTGCTTGTTAAGCAACAAAACAGCTGGGTCTTCACTAGTCTTTCTGTTTTGTTTTGTTTGTTTGTTTTTTTTAGAGACAGAGACTCACTTTGTTGCCCTTGGTAGAGTGGTGTGGCGTTACACAGCTCACAGCAACCTCCAGCTCCTGGGCTTAAGTGATTCTCTTGCCTCAGCCTCCCAAGTAGCTGGGACTACAGGCGCCCTCCACAATGCCCAGCTATTTTTTGGTTGCAGTTTGGCCAGGAACGGGTTTGAACCCACCACCCTCGGCATATGGGGCTGGCGCCCTACTCACTGAGCCACAGGTGCTTCTGTTTATTTAACCTCCCCCCCAAACCTGGTGAGGAGGAGGTAAAGTGTTCTTGGTATCTGAGGGCCCCTGCCACCTAAGTTCATGGAAGCTGGCCTCTCTCAGCCTCATTTCCTAAGAAGTTCTATTAGCTTGGAGCCACTCCACTTTCAACTCTCAAATATAACCTCCCTAGTGGGCACAGACATGCCTGGGCTCACACAGGGATATAGAAAGCCAGGCCACACTGGGCACACATACCTGCACACACACCACCGTATCAGTACACAGGTGCTTACATGTACCACCAGTGGACACACTGAAATACATACACAGGCACTCAGCTTGTCACCGTTGGTATCCATGCATTCAGATGCTTGCCCACACATACCACACTGTGATCATTTGGGGTCAGGAATGGGGGGCCTAGACACCTGAGTGTGAGGGTCCAGGTATAGCTGTGACCACAGGAGCTGGCAGGGTGGGGGGCACACTGGAAGGTAAGCTTCACCTAGGCATCCAATAGGTACCCTGCCAATCTGGCCCAGGGTCCCAGGCTGATCAGGATTTGGCACTGGAGATGAGGGGAGGGGACAGGTGTGCGGGAAGGGCTGTATCAACTATGTAGGTACTTCGTGTGGCTACTGTCACAGAGGAAGGAGGGAGTGGGCTCTCTGCTTGTGGGGCTGATGTCCTCACAGGTGGGTGGGGGGTCTTTTAACTCTTCTGTCCCCTGTAGTGTCCATGCCTAGAAATAGGGGTTTGCTGGACTCCAGAGACTAGGAAACAAGCAGAGTACTCTTCTCCTGGGGTGGGCTATCCACTTTTCATGGCCTGGGCCCAGGAGAGAGGCCTGTCCGTCCAAGTTGTTTCCAGAGGCATACTTCCTCTGGGCTGCCCAGGAAGTGGTTTCAGAGTGGGACTGACCAGCTCTCTGCATGTGGCTTGCCCCACCCCTGCCTTGCCTGCCCAGGGGAGCAGCATCTGGCAGTTGCTTTTCCTGACCAGGCTTTTCCTTGCCAGGGCTGCTTAGGCCTTGTTGAGGGCTCTAGGAGAGGGGCAGGGGCTAGGACTGTATCATCCCCCATACCCCCAAACAGTCTGATTCCTGTCCTGCCCTGTGCCTATAGGCTTGGGCTCAGGAATACCAGCTCTGATAGATATGCTCCTAGGAGTGGTGATGGCTGGGCTGCAGCTCAGGGATGAGGCAGCTCTAGGAACTATGTGAATGAACCTGGCAAGTGGCTTTGCCACTCAGTGACTCAGTTTCCCCCGTGACAAATGAGATGACAGCATCCGTCTTTTTTTTTTTTTCTTTTTTTTTTTTCAGAGACAGAGTCTTACTTTGTTGCCCTCGGTAGAGTGCTGTGGCATCACAGCTCACAGCAACCTTCAGTTCTTGGAAGTTGATCACTCTTAGGTGATTCTCTTGCCTAAGCCTCCCAAGTAGCTGGGACTACAGGTGCCTGCTACAACGCCGAGCTATTTTTTTGTTGCAGTTGGCTAGGGCAGGTTCAAACCCACCACCCTTGGTATATGGGGCCGGTGCCCTACTCAGAACCACAGGTGCTGCCCAACCTAATCGGTCTTTATGAGATTGTGCTGGAAATAACAGTTAATGTATACAAAGTAGCTAGCACTGCTAGCATCATGCTTGCCACACTGTTAGTGTTTAGTGAATAGAAACTGTAGTTATGGGGGCTACGCCTATGGCTCAGCCCCATATACGAAGGGTGGCAGGTTCAAACCTGGCCCTGGCCAAACTGCAACAAAAAAATAGCTAGGCATTGTGGTAGGCACCTGTAGTCCCAGCTACTCAGGAGGCTGAGTTAAGAGAACTGCCTAGGCCCAAGAGCTGGAGGTTGCTGTGAGCTGTGAGGCCACAGTACTCTACCAAGGGCAATAAAGTAAGACTCTGTCTCTAAAAAAAAAAAGGTAACTATTCAAAAAATAGCACACGGGCTGCACTGGCTCACTCTCATAATCCATTCCGAGCACTCTAGAAAGTTGAGGCAGGTGAATTGCTTGAGCTCAAGAGTTCGAGACTAGCCTGAGCAAGAGCGTCTCTACTAAAAATAGAAAAACCAGCAGGGCGTCATTGCAGGCACTTGTAGTCCCAGCTACTTGTGAGGCTAAGGTAGAAGGACTGCTTGAGCTCAGGAGGTGTGGTTGTTGTGAGCTGTGATGCCAGAACAGCATGCACTACCCAGGGTGACTGAGCCAGACTGTCTCAAAAAAAAAAAAAATAGCACATGGGCACCAATGTGGGGGTTACTATTGTCTGATGGGCTGGGCACTGGTCCTGTATCACAAGGCCAGGAAGCTGCAGAGCTCACCCGACGGAGAAGCTTGGTCTCTGGCTCCCTCATCCCCCTGAATTCTGCCTATTCTATGTCCTCTGAGGAGAAGAACTCCCAGGGTGCAACTCAGCCTACCCAGCAGCCCAGCCCCTGCCTGCTCTTCTCCCCCTCACTCCCTTTCAAAGGGAAAAAATAGATCCTGTGACAAATGGATGCAGGGAAAGGGAAAGGCAGAGTGCAGCTGCCTACTGCCCTTCAGCACTCCCCTTGGGCCCTTCCCTACTCTGGCCTCCGACAGGATGTGGAGCCAGTACTTGAGGAGGTGGATGGTGAGTCCTCCTGCCACCTGCCTTCCCTGTTAGAGTCAGCCTTTGGGCTGAGGGAGGGGGTAGGCATCTGGGTTGACAGAAGCTAGAGAGTGGGGAGAGCGAGAGATCTCCCTACACTTGTCCTTGACATGTGGCTGCTGGGGGCAGGGGCCTGCCTGTCCCAGGAACATGCAGAAGGTCAGCCCAGTGAAGGTTGGGTGAGCACTGGCCTTCACTGTTTGGAGCCAGAAGGTGGGGGTGTGGAGTGCCAGTAGCAGTAATGATGTTGGTGTATAGGGTAGGAGGCTACAGGGTGGGGTGGATGGGGCTAGGGCTGAGTGTGTAGATCCAGAGTATTAGTAGCAGGGCTTCTGCAGGTGTCAGACGGACCCAGATTGAGTCTTTTCTCCACATTTACTGGCTGTGCACCTTTGAGCTAAGGACTGGCCTGCTCCTTGGTTGCCACATCTGTAAAACGGGCAGACCAGGGAGTGTCCTGTGAGTGATGGAAAGGAGCCATTGTGTGGGGTGGGGTTGGGGCAGGAGGGCGGAACAACATGCACTGAGGCTCCTAAGGGGAAGGAACTGGCCGTTGAGGGAACTGAAAAAGAGGTCAGTGTGGCTGGGGCACAGGACTGAAGGGAGGGCAGCCACAGAGGTCAGGGAGGTAATGGGGCAGGTTGTGTGGGGCAGGCCAGGGGGAGAGTCTGGGCTTATCAGAGAGGCAGTGGGAGACCTTGGGGGGTTGCGGGGGGGTGACAATATCCGCTTTACTTTATCAAAAACCCTGTCTGGTGACTAGGACAGAGGAACCGTGGAGCCAGAGTAGAGGCTGGGGAACAGTGAGCAGGCAGGTGCAGAGCCCGGGAACATGGTGGTAGCCAGGACAGGGCAGGAGGTGGAAGAAGAGAGGATGTGGAGATAGACTGCGCATGCAGAGGCTGGCAGTGTGGTGGTCTTGTCAGGGATGCAGGGGGCACCTGGCACCAGCCCTGTGGGAGCACTGGGGAGGGGAGCTCAGCAGGATGCCAAGGGCAATTTTGAGCACCTGTGAGAGTCGTCATGTGGAGAGGCAGGTGGGGCATGAGCCTAGAGTTCAGAAGGGTCTGGGCCCAAGGACAAGAGTGAGAGTCTAAAGCCTGGGTGGAGAAGAGGGGGCTCAGCAGGCCTTCTCTAGGGAGGTTGGAGAGGCTCTAGGCACAGGGCTGGGGAGGCTATCTCTTGAAGGTCCCCCTCCTTCTAGGGGGACAAAAACTCCTAAGAGGACAGGGTTGTGGTGGCTGAGCGGCTGTTTTCACAACATCCTCGGAAGCTTTGGATCATGTCTATGGCCATGTTGGGTAAACAGGTAGAGCAGAGCTGCCAGCTACCCAGATTGAAGGCTAGATCGGATGTCTGGTGGTGTGGGCAGTAGGCCAGGGTGGTGGGTAGTGGGAGGACCTCAGGATCCTCCAGTGTCAGGGTTGGAGAAACCTCAGAGGTCTCTGTTGTCAAGACAGGGAGTCTGGAGCCCTGAGAGGGGTAGCACCTGGCCGGGCTCTACTAGTGGGCTGCCTTCGCTCAGCCCAATCTTTTTCCAAAGCAACAGGCCAAAACAAGGCACTCTGTACCTGGGTGGCTTAAGATAGCCTCTTCTCCCACTGATCCAAGTAAATTTGGAGGTCTCGGTGGTTATCAGAGGCGGCTAGAGGAAGGTAGTAGGGCAGGTGGGGAGAGGGCCAGGTGTGAAGATGACAGTGATGATGAAGGTGATAGTGACAGCTTCATTGGGCAGGACATAATCATTCTCATATTACAGTATTAGAGATGAGACTCCAGAACAGCCTGGTACACTTCATAGAGCACTCAGGGCATTAGATCTGAACTAGATTTTTTTTTTTTGGTGACAAAGTCTGACTTTGTTGCCCTCGGTAGAATGCCATGGCATGGTCATGGCTCAGGGCAACCTCAGAATCTTGGGTTCAAGTGATCCTCTTGCTTCAGCTTCCCAAGTTGCTGGGATTACAGGCACCCCCCCACAATGCCTGGCTATTTTTAGAGATGGGATCTCAGTCTTGTTCAGGCTGGTCTTCAACTCTTGAGCTCAGGCAGTCCACCCACCTCAGCCCCCTGGAGTGCTAGGCTTATAAGCATGAGCCACCACTCCCAGCCTCTGAACTAGACTTGTCCAGCCCATACTCAGGCCCAGGCTTTCTGGTTCCTTCTGCTCACTGCCTGGTGTGGGATAGCACACCGTGTGGGATGGTACTGCCTCTTTTCCAGCTTTCTCAAGATCCCTGAATTGGAGAGGTATCATCTGGGCCCTTCCCATCTCCTGGGGATGGATGCCAGAAGGCTTAGGTGGCCATATTGCCTTTTCCCAAACACAAAATTGTTTTGTGTTGTAAGTAATCAGGAACATCTTGGGGACTCTGTGGGAACGAGAAGAGCTAAGGAGTGGGACCCATCTACTGAGGGCTGATGGAGGAGCTGTTCCCACTTCCAAGCACATGCCCTTGCCCCACTGGAGGCCAGGTGGCAGTTCTAGAACTAAGACCAGAGGCTCTCTCCCCCTTCCCCCATGTCTGCCCCAGTGGCTTTGTGGCTTTGGCTGATTTGCTCAATCTTTCTTTCAGTTTCTGCCCTGTGAGCCTGGAGTTCATGGGGCTTATGTGTGTGGTGCCCGGCAGGGCTGTCCCCACCGGCACAGGTTCAAGCCCTCCCCTCCTCCTATGCATCTGGCCTGTGACTGCCACCTGTGAACCCCAACATCATCCTCAGCCTCAGCTGACTTCCTTTTCAGGGCCCTACGGAAGGCAGAGGCCTGCCCAGTGCTGTGCCTGACCATCCCACTCCTTCCTTTACACACTTTGGACTTTGCTCTAGACCAGAAGGGACTTTCGCTGCCTCCCTCAGTGGGGAGGCCCAGCCTGGCCTGACACCCAGCTGCCCTTCCCGCCCCTTCTCCTCTCCCTAGTCATTGTGCCTGGGGACTATGTGGAAAAAGCTGCATTTGGACTTTGTTGGTGTCAGACCCTTGTCATGCATATGGGGTCTTTCTAGGCGTGTGTATTTATTTCTGTCTGCCTGGAGTGTTTCTCCGACCACGTTATGGCTTGTGGCACCCCATGTGCATGTGATGTGGATCCTGCGTGGTCTGTGTGGGGCTGAATGTCTCTTGACATGTGAGAGCCAGTGAGGGGGGATGTGTTTTTGTGTGTGCCACTGAGTCATCACAGGAGTGTGTGTGTGCCTGTGGCTGCAATGTTTGTGTGTGTCCAGCTTCAAGTGGGGCTCCCTTGTGTAACTGTGTTTGTGTTGGTGGGTGTGCCTCTGTGTGCACACGTGTGTGGTTATTCTTGGAAAGGCCCAGACGCACCCTCACCCCTGGCCCCTCACAGAGGCCCCTTGTCCTCACAGGAGCTGGTTCTCTGGCTCCTTCATGAAGGAGCCTTTGTTTCTTTCTTAGGGGTACCTGGAGCCCTCCCTCTGGCTGAGCCCACAGCGTCCCAAATCCTAGGACTTCCCACTCAAGGCCTATACCTGGGGTGGGCTATTCCCTTGAGGAGGTCCTACCTCACAGTTGGTGGCAGGGCTGGGCTTTGAGCCCATGACAGTCAAGGTCTCAGTCCTGCCCCTTTGGTCCTTCCAGGCCCCTTGACCTGGTGGGTGGGGATGTTCTTGCTGACCCCTACTCAGCCATTCTCACTCCCTACCACTCACTGGCTGGGCTTGAAGAGAACTGGGGAATACCTAGGGCTGGGTTAGACCTAAAGGGCCTTTAGCTCCCACCCTGTCATGTACTAAATCACATTGCCGTGTGTGTGTGTGTGTGTGTGTGTGTGGTTTGGTGTGGTGTGGTGTGTATTTTGGAAGGAAGAGAACCCCCATCTTTCATTGGATTCTTAGGATAGTGCAACCCCCTTTGCAATTGCAAAGGGTACAATTGTCAGTGGGCGCAGTGGCTCACACTTGTAATCCCAGCACTCTGGGAGGCTGAGGTGGGTGGATTGCCTGAGCTCACAGATATGAGACCAGCCTGAGCCAGAACAAGAACCCCTGCCTCTAAAAATAGCCAGGCACTGTGGCAGGTGCCTGTAGTCTCAGCTACTTGGGAGGATGAGGCAAGAATCGCTTGAACCTGGTGAGCAGCTGTAGTCCCAACTACTTGGGAGAATTGTTTGAACCCAAGAGTTAGAGGTTGCTGTGAGCTATGAGACGCCATGGCACCCTACCAATGATGACAAAGTGAGACTCTGTCTCACCAAAAAAAAAGGTACAATTGTCCTGTCTGGGCTATACTCCTGATCCCATGGGGTTCCTGTGGGCGGGGCAGGGCCTGACATTGGGATTTCTGAAATGCCCCCAGGAGCCAGGGATGAGAAGGCTGAGCTAGAGGTAGAGATGCCACCCAGAAAAAACCTGGGTTCTCAGCATGAGTAACCTCAGATGTCTGCACAGGTTACCTTCTTGGGAGGCAGAGGAGGCTCCCTCAGGCTAGCCTTTAGAACTGCCAGGAAAGATACGTGGGAATTCAGGAGAAGGACATTCTTACAGAACAGCACAGGCAAAAGCTCGGAGACTTTAAGTGAGACACGTGTTCACAGAATAGCCAGAGGTGGGAATTGAGGCAGACAGCAGGGCAGGTCCAGGGTTGGAGAGCCTTGAAATGCCAAGCTGAGGTTTGGGCTTTCTCCAAGGGTGGTGGGAGCCTAGGCAGTTGCAGGCTGGGAGAGGAATGGGGATGGGGGGAGAACCAGGGGTGGTGATCACTGAGAAGACCTGCTGAGGAAGGAGAGGAAAGGCACTCCTCTCCTTCCCCGGTAGGCCTTCTCAGGGGTGGTAGAGGGGCAAGAGCTATTGTCTGGAAGATGAGGTGCTAGTCCTGGGGAGGAGCAGGGATGGCTATGACCTGAGACCACAGATCTGGTTCTTGTCCTAGGACTGGATTGGCTACATGGGAGCCAGGGCATGGGCCCTGGTGGAAGAGCTTTGAAGGATCTTGCTAGTCCCTTCCTCTCCACCTCCTGTTCCTCTTACTGAGCCCATTTCCTGGATTGTGAAACCCCTGTGGCCTCCCAGGCTAACCACCACCTCCTGCCTGCCTGGCCTGGCAATTACGCCATGCCCAGCCCTCTTACCCTGCCACACCGCCAGCCCTGCTTTCTCCTGCCAATCATACTGCCTCTTGCTCCCCTTCCTGCAGTGACCTCTGTCTCCCGCTCTTCCCCTTTGCTCACCCCTTCAAGGTGATGCAGCCTAGACAGTGAACTCCCTGTAGGCAGGGTCTATATTCCTGGGAGGGCCCCCACTTGGCTGCTGTCTGCTGCTCAGTCCTGCCTGATAGCAGGTGGCACCTTTCATGGGTAGGTGGCAGGCGTGTGAGGGAGAGGGCTGCATGAGGTGGTGGTGTAGGAAGCATACCCTACTTCCCACAAGTTTTGTTCAAGGGAGCCAGACCCCAGACCCACCAGTGGCTGCCACTGGTGTTCCCTTGCCCTTGCTTTGACCAGCCTCAGCCTGCCACCTCATGTTTCTCTCACAGACACAAGATGCTTTTGAGGGATTCCCCCTCCACACCCACACCGTCTCCCTGCAGCGTGGTCAAGACCTCTCCCCTCCAGCCCTCATGGCCTGTCAGCAGCACTGAACCCAGTGAAGGGCTGGGGTGGAAGCGACTAGGCTGGGTCGTTGAGCCAGGGGGACCTTCATTGTGGGACCTCGGCTTCTGTTTCTCCTCTGTTCAGTGAGCAAGTAGGCACATCAGTCTCTAATGACCTAACTTTTGTAGATATTTTGGCTTGTTGGGTTTTATTTTTTGACAAAACTGTTACCAAACAAGTTACACATGATACAGAAAAATGAGAAAATGCACTCCTCTTCCTGATGGCACCCCTCAGGCATGTCTCCTACTCCAGCCTCCACTGCTGGTACACACCAGCACTTGTCTGCCAGGTTCCACTCGCTGTGCCCTGGGGGCTCCAACCTCATGGTCACTGGTCACCCTCAGGCCTTGCCCACTGCCCTGTACTGGTTGGGAACAAGTTTCCATTTACCCTGAGGGAGGTGACCCCCCTGCTTTGGCCTGGCCTAGGCACCACCTTTCCTTACCTCTGGCTGCTGGGCCAGGGCAGGGTGGGGAGCCCAGCTGGTAGGCCCTTATTCCTGGATCCCATGTGGTCAAGCCTTCTGCAGGTTTTAGGAATCTGAGGCTGGTTCAAGCAGCTGGGACAAGAGGGAAAGACAGCCATTCAGAGGCACATACCTCCTTCATTGTGCAAAGAGAGGGTTCCTCAGGGTCAGGCCTAGGACCACCCTGGGTGGATAGACTCTGATCAGCACAGGGACTTGTCTTCTGGAGTCCTTACCTCCCTGTTTTCTGTCTTCGTGTGTGCGCGTGCACGTATGTGGGCATGTGTGCCATTTCTGGCACATTTATCTATCTCCACCTCTACTCCCTTATCCTCTTCCTAATGTATTATACTAGAAAGGATATGAGCTCTAACATCAGGCAGGGCAGGGTTCAAATCCTTCTACCACTTACTGGCTGTGTAACTGTGGGCAAGTCATTTAGCCTCTCTGAGCCTTGGTTTCTTCATCAGTAAAATGTCCACTTCTTGGACCTGCATAGGAGTAAAATAAGCTAATGCAATTATAAGGCTAATCTGTATATTGTCTCCCTTAGAAAAGAACTGCCCTGCTTATAAGAAAGGGAGCTGAGATTCACACCTAGACCCTTTGATCCTGAATCCAGTGCTCTCTGCTTCATAGGACTGCTTCTGCTGTGGGCAGAAGAAGCAGGAGAATGGCTGGAGGCCCTCAGACAGCCTAGAAAGTGATTTCCATGGAGGCTGTGTGGGGTCCAGCCCTGCCACCGCCATGGCCCTGCAGAGCAGTGATGAGGCTGAGGCTGAGTCAGTGGCCTTCCTTTGGGGCCTGTGGGCCTGGGCCTATTTGCCTTGGGGCTATAAATAGTCAGCACACCTTGCTTTTGTGCTGTTGCCTCCCCCCTTCTTTTCCACTGCTGTTCAGATACTCTGTGAAGTAGGTGGGCAGACTCTGACTCCCTTACACACAGGGGGTCTGTAGCTCATAGAGGCCCAGGATCTCTTAGGTCACACAGCAGTGAAAGAAGTCAGGGTCTGGATTGTACAAGTGGGGAGAAGATGGCAGAACCTGGCCAGAGCCTGTGCCCTGGTTTTCCTTCTAGGAAGTTGGGGCTGGGTGATCTGACTCTAGGGTTACTGCCAGGTAACACCGTGGTAGCCCACGAAGACCACGGGTCCCCCTGTCCCCATGGTACTGTGGCTTGGCTGTGCAGGTTAAGGGCTGGGGCCTGGACCTGCTGTGGTTGTGGTTTTCCCGCTAGTGGCTTCTAGCTGTGAGCTGCAGCTGCTCTGAGTGTGACCTAAGAAAGCTGGCAAATGGTCTGTGGGGCTGGGTGTGTAGGTTGGTCCTGGGCTCTGCCTCAGCTACCTGGGGCATCTCCAAGCCTCTGTCTCCTCCATGCAGACCATCAGGCCTAGGCTCCAAGAGAATGAAGCTGGGAGGAAGACAGCCAGTAGGCATCTGGAGCTTCTGGTGCTCCAGGATAAGCTGTTGTCTGTTCTTGGAGGCTTGGTGTCCCTGTCTGAAAGGCAGGGTCTGTCCTCCCAGGCTGCCAAACATGTGGAATGGATGGGGGAGGGGATGTGGGTGTGCTTCATAAGCTGTGAAGGGAGATGCATAGTTGAGGGATGGGTGGTGCAAGTGAGAGGGGTGGTCATGATAAGAGGGCCCCTCCCTGAACCCCATTGAGTTGATACCAGTCCTCATCCTTCATGAGTTCTGAGTTCTCATCACCATGACAAGCCTGACCCAAGAGAGAGGCTATGTTGGGATCAGGGCCTTCTACCCAGGCAGCCTGGCCAGCATTTTGCCACCTGGGCTGCCTTGATCCTCTTTCCTCTCAGAGCCCCATCCCCCTGCAACACACTGCTCCTTTATGTCTGCCCACTGCCCCTCAGCACGCATCCTCTATGCAGTCAGCAGTCACTTCTTGTCCTGGTCGGGTCTCCAGGTTCTCCTGCTAGGAAGCACAAGGCTAAGCTGAGTCTGCTGGGCTCAGGCCCTGGATGTGCAGGCACAGACCTATGGCAGGTGTGTACCATCCACAGACCCCCCCCCCCCCCCGCTGATTATCCCAGATCCCTGGGAATACTCACCCAGGTGCTTGATATCTTGGAACCCTTGACCAGGCAAGGCAGCAGGAGGAGCAAGATGTCTTATGAAAACCTAGACTCCTGTACATGCTTGAGACAAGACCCGTGTGGCTTGCTTTTCATTCAACATGAACTGAGAGCTCACCATGTGCCAGCCACTATCACAGCCTGGCAGGCACACCCACTTCCACAGCTGCGTACAGTCGCACTCATGCAGACTCATTATGTCTACATGCAACTTCACACGCACCAACATGCATATGCACACTCCAACCTGAGAAGCAGCCAGCAGCAGCCCACAGCTAGCTTTCCCTCCCTATTGGCTGAGATGTCATGGACAGCTAGCCCAGCACCCAGCACCCACACACTCATTGCCCACTTGCTGCTCTCAGGTTGAGGGCTTTAGGGCCTGGGCTCCGCTATGAGCTTGCACATGCATCCTCATTCCCACCAAGTAGGAGCCAGGCCCGAAGCAATCTGGCCCACCTGGTCCTCCTTTCTGCCCTGGCTGCTGGCCTCAGAGGACTGGCCAGGCCCACAGGGCTGGGCGGGCTGAGGTCAGTGTTTTTTATGAGCTCATCTGAGCTAGGAGCTTCTAGCAGAGCCAGTCTCTGCTCTGGCCACCAGGGGCTACAGGGAGCCATCTCAGGGGCTGGACAGCTGTTGTGTGTGTGCACATGTGTGTGGGTGGGGATGCGTGCCCGAGTCTGACCCTGAGTGCTGGCGTATGTTCAGGATGGAGTGAGTGCATATGTATGCACACAAATACCAGGAGTGTTCACTCAGCCATGGTTATGGAGCACTCTCATGTAGGACCCAAGCCAGGAGCCAGTGTCACTGTAGGTGCCTGCACACCAGAGAGTCCCTCATGAATGACAACCTAAGGAGGCCCTTAGGGTCACCCCTGGAGTGACCCTTTACATGGGGGGGTATAGGAGCTGTGCTGTGTGAATGTTCCCCTGTCTGAAAGGTGGGGGTGTTCATCTTGTCTACCTGAGTAGTTTTTTTTTGGCCGGGGCTGGGTTTGAACCTACCACCTCCAGCATATGGGGCCAGCGCCTTACCCTTTTAAGCCACAGGCGCCGCCCATATCTGAGTAGTTTTTTTTGTTTGTTTTTTTTTCAGGTTAATGTGAGGGCACAAACAACTAGGTTACCATATTTGCATGTGTTAGGTAGTTATGTCCTGCACCGAAAGGTGTGCCAATGCCCTTTCATTGTGCCTATTAAGTGGGAGCACACCAATCCCCTCCCTTCTTTCCCCTCCTGCCTCTGTCATTCCCACTACCACCAACTTGAATTGAGTTTTCCTCCTATGTGGGGCATGTATTAGATTGTCTACTGGCTTCATATTAGTATTGAATACATTGGGTATTTGCTCTTCCATTCTTTTTACTAAGAAGAATATTTTTGGCTCAGTGCCTGTAGCTCAGTGGCTAAGGTGCCAGCCACATACACCAGAGCTGACGGGTTTAAACCCAGCCCGAGCCTGCCAAACAACAATGACAACTACAACCAAAAAAATAGCCAGATGTTGTGGTGGTGCCTGTAATCCCAGCTACTTGGGAAGCTGAAGCAAGAGAACTGCTTAAGCCCAGGAGTTTGAGGTTGCTGTGAGCTGTGACACCACAAAGTGAGACTTTGTCTCAAAAAAAAAAAAAAAAGAAAGAAAAAGAATGTGTTTCAACTCCATACCTGAATACTTAATTGCAAAAACCCCCAAACTTTAAAAATCCAGAAAGAGGCTGGGTGCCTGTAGCTCACCTGAGCTGGCAGGTTCTAATCCAGCCCGGGTCTGCCAAACAACAATGACAGCTGCAACCTAAAAAAAAAAAAAAAAAAAAATGGTGGAGTGTTATGGCAGGTACCTATAGTCCTAGCTACTTAGGAGGCTGAGGCAGGAGAATCGCTTGAGCCCAGGAGTTGGAGGTTGTTGTGAGCTGTGATACAGTGGCAGCAGAGGGTGACAGCTTAAGGCTCTGTCTCCAAAAAAAAAAAGCAGTGCCTATGGCTCAAAGGAGTAGGGTACCAGCTCCATATGCTGGAGATGGCAGGTTCAAACCCAGCCCTAGCCAAATACTGCAAAAAAAAATCTGGGCACTGTGGCAGGTACCTGTAGTCCCAGCTATTCTGGAGGCTGAGGCAAGAGAATCACCTAAGCCCAGGAGTTGGAGGTTGCTGTGAGCTGTGTGACGCCTAGGCACTCTACCTAGGGTTGATAGCGTGAGACTCTGTCTCTACCAAAAAAAAAAAAAAAAACAGAAGAAAGAGGGTGGCACCTGTGGCTCAGTGAATAGGATACCAGCCTCATATACAGAGGGTGGTGGGTTCAAACCCAGCCCCAACCAAACTGCAACCAAAAAATAGCTGGGCATTGTGGTGGGTGCCTGTAGTCCCAGCAGCTCAGGAGGCTGAGTCAAGAGAATCGCCTAAGCCCAAGAGCTAAAGGTTGCTGTGAGCTGTGAGGCCACGGCACTCTACTGAGGGCGACAAAACAAGACTCTGTCTCAAAAACAATAAAATAAAAAGAAAGAGCCAGGCACAGTGGTTTATGCCTATAATCCTAGCATTCTGGGAGGCCAAGACAGGTGGATTGCTTGAACTTAGGAGTTCGAGACCAGCCTGAGCAAGAGGGAGACCTCATTTCTAGAAAAATTAACCAAGTGTTGTAGTGGGAGCCTGTAGTCCCAACTACTCAGGAGGCTGAGGTTGGAAGATCACTTGAACACAGGAGTCTGAGGTAGCTGTGAGCTTGGTTGACACTAGGGCACTGTAGCCTGGGCAACAGAGTGAGACCGTCTTAAAAAAAAAAAAAGGCTTGGCACCTGTGGCTCAATCGGCTAAGGCACCAGCCACGTACACCGAAGGTAGCGGGTTCAAATCCCCAGCCTGGGCCCGCCAAACAATAATGACGGCTGCAACCAAAAAATGGCTGGGCGTTGTGGCGGGCGCCTGTGGTCCCAGCTACTTGGGAGGCGGAGGCAGGAGACTCGCTTGAGCCCAGGAGTTGGAGGTTGCTATGAGCTGTGATGCCATAGCACTCTACCCAGGGGG